>OX393552.1:41853927-42011462 GCA_947650365.1 Chamaelirium japonicum
CCAGACATTAGGGTGGGGGTTGTGGCTGTAAACCCTCTTGCCATCAGCAAACTTATATGATAATTATTTAAATAGGTTGATAAGTGAATCAGCTTATGCAAAAAGAAAGGTGTTTATAAAATGTAATTAATTTTTAATAAAGTCATTATTATTATTATTATTATTACTAAAAAATAAACAGAAATGTGTGTGTGTGGTGGTGGTGGTGGAGGGGGGGGGGGGGGGGGGGGGGGGGGGGGGGGGGGGGGGGGGGTGCTAAGCTGCTGCTGCTGCAAATACTACTTTCATCCACCATGGTCCCCTCATGAAGCTCTCTACCAGCTCTGCAATCATTGCACCCTCCCTTTAACAACAACATATTAATCATGATAACAACCGATAAAAAGCATTAGATGGGATGCTGGCAAGATGAGATTTTTAATGCCACCCCCCCCCCCCCCACCCCACACCCCCCCCCTTCGTGCGTGCGTCGTGAACGTGCACGATGTGTGTGGACATGTGGAGAGCAGGCGGGGGGTTGCTTCCATTTTGTATGGAATCTATATAATACGACGGTTTGTGATGATTAAGATTAGCTAACTAGGATAAAGACGGCTCTCAAAAAAGCCATGATAAATCTGACGATTCGTTCAAAAATCAACGCACGATCTCTCTCTCTGTACCCGCCCACATCAGGTACCACCCTCCTCCCTATCATTTGGGTACTTCAGTACAGAAGAAATTTTCAAAACACGATAATTGAGCGTTTTGGTAGCGACATTTTTGGTTTGGAGGAGAGAGACCTCGAGAACCTAGACCTCTCTCCTCTCTCTCTCTCTCAAAATTGGAGGGTTTTAGTTTGTTTCCTTTTGGAAGTTACTTGGAGATTACAGTTCTGATTTGGAGTTGGTGGAATTAATTCTTTCGGTTGGGGTTCCATGGTGTCAAGAGCCCCAAATTTCACTCAAAAGTTTGATTTTTTTATTTTGTTTTTTCCTCCATTTTGGAGTTTCAAATTTTCAAGAGGAATCTATATAACATGTTAGGGCAAAGCAATCATCTTTTTTCTTATTTTTCCACCAAAGGCGGCCATCAAAGTGTTGCCGACAGACACAAGCATTTACTAGTGAAAAGACCAAACATCCTCATTTTGCTGAAATTCCACCACCAGGAACAACAAATCACCCTCTGATCTTTCTTTCATTGTGGACCAACCACAATAACATTCCACGCGCAAACCCACTCCCCTACCCCGCTTTGAGTCGGTGTGCGATTTGCAGAACCAGAGTCGGTGTGAGAGGGGGGAGGGAGGGCCCCCCCCCTCCTCGGTGAATGACGACGTGGATGAATGGTCTACATACAACAAAGATAAAACAGTGGAATTGTGATATCAAGACACACAATACTCTCAAGTTTTGTAGACTACTGGTCCCCCCCCTCCCCCCCCCCCCCCCCCCCCATCCAGTGATAGACGATCATCAATAATACAGGTAGAGCAGACATGACATTACACAAGGTCGCTACTACAACAAGAAGAAGGAAGAAGAAAGAAGAAGTAGGATGTGGGTATCAAAACAAGTGGGATAGATGATAAAGACAGGGCAACCACCAAGGGAAGGGCAGCCACGGACTCATTTGCTTTCAATCCAATCCAATCTAATCCAATCCAATCCAATCCAATCCAGTAGCACAATTCCGCAAGTTTATATGCTTCACCCGAGAAACGATTTTGTTCCCACCTCCTTGAAGAGTTAGAGCATGCCCCCCCCTCTCTCATAGGTCCGATCCATTTCGAGGGCTTTTGGTCATTTTCACTATGATGAATCGTGCGGAATGAGATACATGACCTTGAAATGGACCAATGAGAGAGAGGTGGGCATGCTCTAACTCCTTGAGGAGGTTGGAATAAAATCGTTCTCGCTTCACCCCGACTGACTCATCTACTCCTCTTTTGCGTCCTATAAATGATTAAATATAACCACCACAAACAGCTACAAAAAAAAGGGACAACAATGCAGACAAAAAAAGCAGTAGTAAACAAAGAACAATATTAAGATTAACTGGGAACCTAAAACCTCTCTCTCTCTCTCTCTCTCTCTCTCTCTTAAAGGGTCAACAGGGAACTATATTAAGAAGCGGGGTGCCTTTCCTCTCTCTCTCTCTCTCTCTCTCTCTTGAAGGATCAACAGGGGAACTATATTAAGTAGTAGGGTGCCTTTCCTCTCTCTCTCTCTCTCTCTCTCTCTCTCTCTCTCTCTCTTGAAGGATCAACAGGGAACTATATTAAGTAGTAGGGTGCCTTTCCTCTCTCTCTCTCTCTCTCTCATCTCTCTCTCTCTCTCTCTCTCTCTCTCTCTATAGGTTAAAGGATCAACAGGGAACTATATTAAGAAGTGGGGTGCCTTTCCCAAAACCACATCCAAAACTACTGCCACATCTACAAGATAAAACTTTCATGCATGTGTGTGTGTGTGCTCGCGTGCGCGCACACACACAGAGATTTGTTATGGTACATAAAAACATGTTACAACTCATAAGCTTACGATCAAAAGCTACATAAAACAAGGAATGATATTTTGTTAGGAAACACTACCCACATGGATCCTGGCCTACCACCAAAAATCCAATCCTGCCTCAAGAATAGTACCATATTGGGTGTTCAGGAATAATTCGGCGAGGGGGCAAAATTTGAAGGTCAGAAAAAATTCAGAAAAAGTTCAAAAACATAAAACATATTATACTATATTAGCAATTCTATATCAATAGATATAAAAATATGTACTTATAACTCAAATAAAATAGGCAGCACACAAAAACTAGAGAAATTCGTGAATTATTCGTGAATAATTCAGGAGTTACTTGTGTTTAACCTATGTTGCCGAATAATTCATTAGCCCTTGAGTTTGTAAATTTTTCAATAATTAGGAGGATATTGTTACTATGGCCTCAACTCACTTTGTACATAGATTTAAGAAACAAAGTAAACTCAATATTAATTTTCCCAATCCTATATTGGCGACTTAATTAATTCATCATTTCACCCACCCATCTATTGTATCTCCCAAATCACTTTCCACGTTGTTGAGCCTCAAAACTATATTATACATAGCAGAGCAGCTTACTCATATCCTTCAAACACTTGGTACTAAAACTAAAAAAAAGTTCCAGTCAGAATAACATTACCTTATCGACAATTTGGACCCCTTCCTCCCACGTACAGGAAGATTAACCCTCTCTCTACAAACACCCAGAAGTTACCAAAGCCAGCTTCAAGGGATTATAAACATGGATTAGGAGATGCCAACACACTAGCTTGATCAATCCAATCCATATCCAGCCCCAACAACAATAATCTATGCTGTTCGCAGCGGAAGCAGTGATCGAATCTCACCCAAACCAATGACACAAATCACAAACGAAAGGGAACATGCAAGCCAATCAAAACAAATAAAAAGAGACAAGACGAACATACACCACAAAGAACACCAGAGATTTTACGTGGTTCGACAATCTTGCCTACGTCCACCGGCGGCACGGATATAGATCCGCTATCAATCGATGAAGGAAATACAATAGGATTCATCAAACCCTTGAGAGAAGCTCCCTGACGGCTATCCTAACTCAAACAAACAATTCCCTCATCAACCTCTACAAAGAAACCCTCTAACAACCCTTAAATACTTAGAGTTAGACCAACATCCCGTCCCCGATTCGCCCTAGTGCCCGGGCACCTGCAACCATCCAGAACGACCCGGCGCGGAGGAAAAATTTGCCCAGGCACCAGGGCAACCTTCTGCTGCTGCGGTTGTTCTGCTTCCAAATTCGCCTGGGTGCCTGGCATGCCACATTGCCATGGCACTCCAAGGGGGGTTCTCTCTCCAACAATTCTCCATCTCGGTGAAGATTTGAAAAATCTGAGCCGATCTCTCGCACTCTAATTGGGTTGTGCACCGTAAAGGCTGCCTACGTACCCTCCACCCAAGGGATCAAGCCGACCGTAGCTCCTCTAAATCCCGTAGGGACCAAATCATCTCACATGAAAGATGTGGATTAAGTCCAAGCAGTGATGGAAGTACCTAACCTATAAACAACTTTGGTAAGCATATTAGCTGGATTATCCTTGGTGTTGACTTTTTTCAGCAGAATGTCACATTCCTCAAGAATTTCTCTGACAAAATAAAATCGAACATCCATGTGCTTCATGCGGGCATGATGAACCTAGTTCTTCACCAAAAAGATAGCGCTCAAGCTATCACAATTGACCTCAATGAGATCATCCCCAAGTCCTCCAACAAACCCTGAAGCCAAATTGCCTCCTTTATAGTTGTCGTTGCTATATAATCTGCTTATGTTGTTGACAATGCAACGATAGATTGTAAAGTAGATATCCAACTCATCAGACCACCAGACAACGTGAACATATAACCAGTAGTAGACTGACACTTATCCAAATCACCTGCGTAGTCAGTCAATGTATCATATGCATAATTGTTTACCACTATCATCCATCTCAAATATCAAACAAATATCTACAAAACCAAGAATGTACTGCAGAATCCATTTCACAGCGTGCCAATGTCCTTTGCTGGGATCGTGCATATATCTGCTAACCAAACTCACTGCATGTGAAATGTCGAGTCTAGTATACATCATAACATACATTAAGCCATAGTTACAAAATCGATCATTTTTTTGAAAAATAAAAGCATATAAAACACGTATCACTTTGGAATTGTAGCATACGGGAATAAAACTCGTGTTATTGGGTTGGGACTTGGGAGACTCCCGATCTCGGCTCAGCAGACATAGAATAAAGGGTCGGGAGATATTGTGGGCATGGCATGCATCTGCCATTGCTCGGTGATGCATGCATGATTACTGGGTAGTGCTATATTTTTGGATTAGTTAATGTTGGAAAACAACATATATACTTGGTATAATTTTTATGTTTTTGTTTTTGTTATTTCCCCAATGTTTTCTTGTTTTTTTATCGTTTTACCCATTTTCGTCGTTTCTTTCCGATTTTTTCCCTTGCCGTTTTTTTCCCGTTTTTCGACTTGGTAACTATGCATTAAGCTACCAACAACACTTGCATATGGAACATGAGATATATACTCACGCTCCTCTTCAGAACTCGGAGAAATAGAAGCGCTAAATTTAAAATGAGGAGCAAGGGGTGTACTTACAGACTTTGTATTTCAACCAATGCTGAATTTTTGTAGTACCTTCTTCAATTATGCCTTCTGAGACAAACAAACTCTTCCCTTCGCTCTATCTCTCTGAATCTCCATACCCAAAATCTTTTTTGCTTCACTCAGATCCTTCATCTCAAATTATGACAGTTGCTTCAACTTGTCAACCTCAAATTTCCTCTTAGAGGCTATAAGCATATTATCACCATACAAGAGCAAATAGATAAAAGACTCATCTGATAACTTACGAAAATAAACGCAATGGTCAAAGCGATTTCTGGTGTACTTTTTCCCTAGCATAAACCTGTCAAATCACTTGTACCACTATCTCGGAGACTGTTTCAACCAATAAAGCGACTTGTTCATTTTACACCCCAAATCTTCCTTTGTCCTACAACTTTAAACCCACTCGGCTAGGAGCCTGAGTCATATAGATCTCCTTAAGATCGCTATATAGAAAAAGCGGTCTTTACATCAAGTTGGGTTAGTTCAAAATCAAACTGAGCTACTAAGGCCAAAAGGATGCGAATGGAGGAGTGTTTACAACTAGAGAAAATACATTATTATAGTCAATCCCTTTCCTCTGAGTGTAGCCTTTAGCCATCAATCTTGCCTTGTAGCGAACATCTTCGCCTGGAGATCCTTCCTTCGCCTTCTTGTCTGAGGTAACTTAGAATGTTCTCAAGTCTTGTTTTTATGAAAAGAATGCATCCCTTCACCCATCGCTCTCTCCCACTGCGCATATTCTCAACTATGCAATGCTTCACGGTGTGTTGAAGGAATATCCTCATCTATGATAGGAAGTGTAAAAGCTAACACCATTTCTGTAGTAAACCATTTAGGTTTACTAGTATTCCTCTTATTTCTTCTCGTTCCAATAGAATTCAAAACCTATTCTTGCACTTGATGAAGAACTGGCTCCTCATTATCATCGTCAACTGCTATCTCTGTATCACCAATTGCTCTACTAACTGGGTTGTAATCCACTAGAGTATCAGATTCTTGTTCATTTGTCAGTGTCACGTCTGAAGATGACAAGTCAAACGATACATAACTTTCTGGACAATGTGAAGATGCATTAGTCTCCACCCGCTACAATACCTCTTTGGCCTTCTTGCTCTCCACCTACTGAGAGTTGTCATACTTCACCATAGAAGCCTCATCAAATGTGACATCTCTGCTTAGAACAATTTTTCTGTCTTTGGAATCCCAATGTTTATAGCCTTTCACACCAGATTTTAGATCTACAAATGCAGCTTTTTTGCTCGAGGATCCAACTTACTCTCCTTGATGTAAAGACCAAATCTTGAAGTGTCGCCGAAGGAATCATAATCTGAAGCAGTCAGACCAGACCAAACCTCCATAGGAGTTTTATTTATAATTGCAGCCGAATGCAACCTATTAATGAGATGACATGCATTGTTAAAGCATCAGCCCAAAATGCCTTGTCTAATCCAGCATTATACAACATACACCGTACTTTCTCCAGCAGAGTACAATTCATGTGTTTAGCCACCCCATTCTGTTACAGAATCTCTCTCACAATGAAGTGTCGCTCAATACCTTCATCCTAACACACTTGCAAGAATGGATTACTCTTGTACTCACCACTATTGTCTGATCTGAGTCGCTTGATCTTTTTGCCAGTTTGAGTCTGTATAACATTTTTTCACCTCAAAAAGATCTATAGACTTCATCATTATGTCGCATGGTGTACACCCACACACGCCTAGATAAATCATCAACATAAGACACAAAATAATATTTACGTCCCATTAATGAAGTCTTGGAAGGGACCCAAACATCCGTGTGAACATAGTCAAGGGTTCCATGAGTACAATGGATAGTGGTACCAAACTTTACCCTTGTTTGCTTGCCTAATACTCAATGTTCATAGAAGTCCAACTTGTAGGTCGAAACACCCTTTAACAGTCCCTGTCTCACCAAAATATGCAGAGACCTCTCATTTATGTCCTAATCACATATGCCACAATTTGGTAGTATCAGTAGCTTTCTCTGAACCTTCAGAAACAACCTCTCCAATATTTGTACTTTCCTTCAAGTAGTACAAGTTACTCTGTCTCACGTCTTTCATCACGACCATAACACCCTTCAAGGTCTTCAGAACCCCATTCTTAATTATTACTTTTAAGCCTTTGGATTCTAAAGCGCCAATAGAGATAAGATTCTTCTTCAATGCAGAAACACATCGAACATCTTTCAATTCTCTCTAATCATCCCAGCATACATCTTGAAGAGGATAGTTCTCGTCCCAAGTATACGGTAGGCTTGATCGTTTTCCATCAAGACTGAGCCCAGATACAGCTTCTCCAAGCTAGCAAACCATTCCTGTTTGGGACAAAAATGATAGGTAGCACCATATATCCAAAATTCATTTGCTAGAATCGAAATAACAAATAATAGATGAAATAACCAATGAAAAATGTGAAGAATTAGAATCATCATCTGTTTTCTGTGCATTGTTTGCTTCATAAGAATTATGTTCCTTCTTGTTCTTCAACTTTGGACAGTCTTTTTTCCAATGCCCCATCTCGTGACAAAATGCAAACTTATCTTTACCCATATTGTGACCTCTCGATTTCGATCGAGACTTTCCTCTATAACTGGATCTGTTCCGATCCCCAAATCTTCCTCTTGCTGGCAGTGCCTCAGACGTGATCCATGTGAAGTCTCATTGTCTTTCCTTTTATACTCATAAGTTACCAACGTTGTAGTCAGCCCCTCATAGCTCAAAGATGACTTCTCATTGATCAGGGTCAAAACGAAATGCTCAAAATCTTCATCAGAAAGAGAGTTCAACAAGATCAATGTTTTATATTCATCTTTGATGACCTCTTCTATATTCGGCAAATCAACAAGAAGCTTGGTGTAAGTGTGTAACTATTTATATGCTCACCGATGGAGACCCCTTTCCTCATCTGGAGGTGACAAAGCCTCTTTTTCAAGTGGAGATGATTTTCAACACTCTTGGTCAAATAGTTAGACTCAAGAATTTCCCATATTATCTTTGCAGACGTCTCGTTCATCAAAAGATACTTGATATCTTGGGTCAAACAGGACTTGATAACTCCACAAGCAGTGTGGTTCATCTTCTTCCAATCCTTTTCTGAGGTTTCCACTGGCTTCTTTTGCAACTCCAGGATATCCTCCAAATTTTGTGTGTTTAGGGCATCCAAGACTTCACATCTCCACATCCCAAAATTTTGTGCCATTGAACTTCACACCATCAATTTTGGATTGATGGATGTTCATGTGTTGAATTGGTTTCACCGAAAATTCAGACTCTGAACTCGACATGATCCTTAATCTTGGTTCTCATACCAATTTGTTGTGGCAGCGGAAGCAGTGATTGAATCTCACCCAAACCAATGACACAAATCACAAACGAAAGAGAAGATGTACTATGAAAAACCAATTATGCCACTCTTTTTCTACAGAAAATCAGATTTTTCGAAATCATAATATTCAAAATCACAACCAAGATTTCAGTTGCATTAGCATTGGTGACATTAAATATCTAATGGTTACCAAGAACTTATCAACATTCATCCATTCAAGCAGCATAGTTATTAAAACATAAATTTTCATCATCATCCAAGTCTTGTCCATCGAGAGAGGGTTGACTATAGAGCACAACTCTACTTAAGAAGGCTCCACAAAAGATTGACAAGAATTTTTCCGACTGTCTATAAACATGAAGTCAACCCTGTAAGATTAGTGCCGAAAATCTGACCAAGGCAACTTGGCATGAGGGGCATGCAAAGAAGCCTAAAAAGCATGATTCAAGGGTTCACCAAACTCGAACTAATTTGGCTTTCAGCCTATCTGAACCCAAAATATGCTCAGGTTTGGAGGTCGAATCGGGCCCAGATCGGCCGAATCATATCCAAAAATCTGACTTTATGATTTTTTTCATATTGTGGCAAAGATGGATGTACCGATTCCTTTTTCGCCCAATCCAATCCCAAATCCGAATTCCCAAACCATTCTAAAAGCCAATCGGGTCCCAAACCATTCTAAAAGCCAATCGGGTGGAAAGGAGATCTAAATTTGTTGGTTACACAACTTAAATTCATGTAACCAGAGAGCAACCCTCCATGATTCCCTAGACTAGGAAAGGTTTAATGAAGAGGGTAAAAAGACGTGATTTAATATAGGGAATTGCATTCACCTTTGTGGCGCAAATTATAAGCCAAAGTGCTTGAAGCTAACATCAGTCATTAAAACATATAAGAAACACAAACCCAGTTAACAAACATTAAGGGGAAAAAAAATGAGAACTAGATGCCTCTGAAGCAGGATCTATATGAATTTAGATTTTGATGGATAAATTGTGTCCCCAAGAAATTTTTATTTTGTTAGTTGATTTCGGTTTTGACTTTTGGTAGGTTATAATTGATTTGTACTTTGGCCACTTGTATTATACTTTGTAACCACATATCAATTGTCACTAATTTTCAATTTTTCACTGAAGATCAACGTGAAGTAAAAACCCATTGTTGAGGGATTGGTAGATCTAGAGATTGTATAATTATTTAGAATTTTGAGGGCAAGGTTTGTAAGAATTAAATAAACGATGAGTATATTTTCTTAAATTTCTGAAAGCAAATAGATGTCACTTAGGCTCTCGTATTAGTTTAAGACCTAATGTTCTACATGCTCGAGGTAAACATCAATAGAAATTTCATCATTAGAAGTTGGGAAGCCCAGGGGTGCTTAAAAGGGTACACTAATGGTCATATGCAACTATATTCCTCTTCCCTTCATAATTCAATGAGATAAAATTTAGAGGAAACCACGCAATAACAAAAGATGGATTACTTGTTGAGTTTGAATAGAGGAAGTTCCTTTTTTATCAAAAATACTAGCAAAATAACAAGACCAACGTCTAATTGCATTTCTACTATGTTAAACCAATTAATAACAATTCGAATTCATCTAAGATGACTTAAAGAGTGTGGGTTTATAATTAGAGAGAGTGCATGTGCAATTATATTCCTCTTCCCTTGATTATCCACTTAGATAAAATTAGTGAAACCAAGTAAGAACAAAAGAGGGTCATATGTTAAGTTTTAATAGAGGAAGCCCATTTTTATCTAAAGCGTGCCAAAATAACAAGATCAACCTCTAATTGCATTTGTACTATGTTGATTATAAGGAGACCTAAAAGATCAATATATTTCAAGTTGAAGCTCTTGAACCAATCAAAAATATCAAGAAGAAAGGGAAATGAATCAAACAAATGATACCATGGTGTGCATTATGGTTAGTAAGGAATGGTCGAGCATGCTTTTTAACGAATCCAAAATCATGATCGGAGAAATGCGATGAGGATTAATCATATTCATAAAGGTAATAGAGATGGTTGAAAGGGAGCATATTGGTCAGTTTAAGAGGGAGAATACAAGGGATGTGGACAACGCCATATGCTTCTATATATTTGGAGACAAGTATCAGGCGGGTGAAATTCTGTCAAGAATATTGATATATTGAGTATGAGAAGCATAATTAGGCTTGTAAGAAACTTGAGTAATCCTTTTGTAAGGAGAGATGCAAATAGGACAAGTCATTTGATGAACTTTATGAAGTGGAGGATCAAACTTATTGTATGGGTTAAAATGAAAATATCAATCAATATATGTTCTACAAATTTAGTACAGTCAAACCCTTTCTATAGATCTGGTTCTTCATATTAAATGATGTGTTGAGCCTCAAAAATCCACCTTTCTTTACAACTATAGTCCTGAACAATGAAGCGGTACAGCAATACAGCATAACAAGTGTACCTAGATAAGTGGCCACAAGTTCAGAACATTGTCAAATCTTGTTATCAGCAGGGCATGACTAAAACAAGGCATCTCCTCAAGAATCTTGTAAAGGAGTTGAAGAAGAAACAAAGCCATATCATTGACTTAGACAAACAAATATTTAAAATAAGTCATTGAGTTCACTGAAGTAAAACATACTGAATTGCATGCTGAAGCCTGTCTAAAATTAAGCGCTGCATAATGTGGTGAGGTATGATCAAAATAATATCAAGAATCATGCTCTTCAACTTCAGAAGCTACCAGAATCTCAAATAAATTTCTTTTATGAAAACTTGATTATTTTCAGCAACATCTATGAAGGAACTGATCAACGGTCTCATTCACAGGTGTAACGAAAGACACTAAGCGAGTTTCTCGCCCGAAACTAATCTACACAAGCAAATCTCTATGTAATATTGAAAGATGCAAGTTAATGAACATCGATTTGGATGAGGTAACACCAGCATTTACAAATGTAACTATGTGACATGTATATTTATAGAAATGATGGCATCTCTGTGGAAGTTTGTGTGCCCATGACAGCCAACAAATCAGTAAAGGAAACTAACTGTCATGAAAAAAAAAATTTACAATATATGAGAGCCATAAGAAAGAAAAGCAGGATCTGGAACTATAAGAGGCAACTTATCCACATAAATAAATAGTCTTTTTATGTTCTCACTAGAGATCAGAGCCATGTCCACAACTTCACAGTTGTCCGTGCAGATCCAAAGATCAGATGAGTTTACTCTCTTGAGACTATCACGACAGAAGGGGCATGATTGAGACCGTGCACGCCTGAGCATGTAGTAGAAAGCCATCAGTGTTTGTTTAACCTTTAAACGGTAATTTCAAACAAACACAAGAAGCTATTGTAAAAGTACATGCAATCATTCTTTAACCTTTAAACGGTAATTTCAAACAAACACAAGAAGCCTATTGTAAAAGTACATGCAATCAAGTCCACATATTTTTGTAGCTGCAGTTAAGACTTGATTTGCCCTAGAAAGGGGCTCTAGGTGTAATAGGAAACTAGTAAGAAACCCGGGCAATGCCCGTATGTGCTTGATGCACACCATTTGGCAAAGATGACATCGCAACTGTTCGAAGAAGTGTGAAATCTAAAGTGAGTGTGATTCACTTGTTAGAGAGAGAGAGAGAAAGATTAACATCAAATAACCATTAAATGTCAATGAAAATTTGTCATTTTTATGGTATGTTTTTAAATGAAATTAAAAGAGAGTCGCGTTCACACACTGGAGAAGAATTCTAGCTCTTTAAAAGACGTCCACGTGTCACAACACGGGAGAGAGGGTCTCTGTACCTGGGACCATAAGGGTCTCTGTACCTGGGATCCGGTAAAGTGTGTTCCTAACCTGGACTATAGAACTTTACTAGTAAGAAATCCGGGCAATGCCCGAATGTGCTTGATGCACGCTATTTGACAAAGACGACATCGCAACTGTTCGAAGAAGTGTGAAATCTGAAGTGAGTGTGATTCACTTGTTAGAGAGAGAAAGAGAGAGAAATTAACATCAAATGACCATTAAATGTCATTGAACGAAAATTTATCATCTTTATGGTAGGTTTTCAAATGGATTTAAAAGAGAGTCGCGTTCACACACGGAAGAAGAATTCTAGCTCTTTAAAAGACATCCACATGTCACAACATGGGAGAGAGGCTTCCATTTTAGTATATATATATATAGATAAGAGAAGAAAGAATATAAACAAATGGAAAAATAAAAACCACAGGGAAGTGAGATGGCAGAGTGCATACCAATCACTGTAGCATTTCATGCACAATGCATGGTTGCAGGTGGGCAAGACAACCTTAGTACTTAACTCCATGCAAATCCCACACTCATTCTCTCTCTCCAAATCTGCTTCACTGAGTTTGCCCTTCTCTGCCTCCTCTTGTTTCTTATACTTCTTCATGAAAACCTCTCTCTGTTTCCGATCCTCCACATCGGAGATTCCTCTTTGTAGTTGCATCAAAGAGGGAAATACAACGCCTGCCAACGCAAGAACCCAACTCCTAAGGCAACATATATGCTACCAAAAAGAACCTAACATGCTCCAAATCCACCCCAAAAAATTAAAAAGAAACTATATCTGTAAAAAAATAAAATGGCAACCTACGTAATGATATTTCTTAAAAAATCCAATACAACATTATATTCTTCAAGGAATAGGCTTACTATAGAACTGCCTGATGCTAGATTTCCTCTCGTGGATGGACATCGTAGACTTCCCATCGACATAGGCCTGCAATGACCCACCACCGTATTCGCAAAGGGTGATGTGCCGGGATGAAGAACCATATAGCGCAAAAGGGGGAAAGAGTTTTGACCTTATAGATAAGGACTCTAAGCAGCCCAAGGGCACCGGCCAGACGGCAGTCGGTCCACTGCACAAGAAATAGGAGGAAGTGCGCTGCGGGGCTGTAAGATAACCTCATCTGGAGGAATGCGCCATCCTGCTCCCTCGGATAATCTGAAGCCCTGAAACCCACAAGACAAGCAGCATAACATTGTAATCTCAATCCACAGAACCAAATCCCACTGAAGCAACCCAATCAGCAATGAATTAGCTGAGTAGGTCTGCCTCTAAAAAGAAAGATCTTCTCTTTGATGAGAAGAAATGCTACCGCAATCAGCAACAACAGGGAAACAAACCCATTCCAACAGATAAAATCAAGGACCCATCTTGCTCAAGATTCATGAGATGATGGAGACCATGAATCTAGCAGTTTGATAGGAATCCGGTAGCTTTGGTAGGGATGATAAAACCCTAGCGGGAACAGCAGCAGAGACCCGGGAAAAGAAACATGGCGAAAGCAGAGACAGGCAGAGGAGATGGGCATACATACACGGTGTTGGCGTGCTGGATATCGGCCTCGAGGGATTTGAGGGATTCCTTGAACGTCGCCGCCGCCTTCTTTCGCATCGTCTCCTCCTCCTCCCCCCTCCTTCACCTCAATCCCTCCGACTGATCGGTGACGCGATATGAATCAAGCCGTTAATCCTCCGCCGCGGACTCCGCCGCCGCTCCGCCGCCGGACCACCTACTAGTAGCGGAGGCACCTGCTTCGCCTTCAACCCTACTTAAATTTGGTGCAAACAGGGGAGTGAGAGACCTCCTCGCTTCTCCGACTCATCCATCATCAATCGAATCGAAGGCGTGTCCAGCAAACTCACGCAACTCCCCCCCACCACCCGTTCACTTAACAACTAAAATAAAATAAAATAGGTGCTGATGAGGATTGGTAGGTGTTTTAATTATGTGCTGAAGTTGGATAAGATGAGAGAGAGAGAGAGAGAGAGAGAGAGATTTAATTAACTAGAGAGAGAGAGAGATATTTAATTAACTAAATTAAACCAATATTAATAACTCACTCACTAGTCCCTACTCCTGTGAAGTGACTAACACAGTCGGGTCGGGTCGGGTCGGGTCGGGTCGGGTAATGTGCGATAGACGGACAAGGTGTAGACTTTGGATGCTGGCCCAATGGTCTGATATGCAAGTGTGTTTAATAATGGATCTGATCTTTCCTTATTATATTAGAGAAGAAGGTCCGGACAAGGACAATAGTTTCGATTGAGCTCCACTCTTCCGCACATATTCCGTTTGAATTGAGGCTCACACTGTTATTTAGTCAAATAGAAGGTTACAGCTAGTCATAGCTGGACAAAATATCAAATTTATGGAAGACTATAGCTGACTAGGGGTGGTAATAAGTCAGGTCGGGTCGGGTTGAGATATAGGTATAAGGGGAAAACATCAAACCCGAACCCGACCCGTTTAATAAATGGGTCAAAAACATAAATCCAAACCTGACCCATCAAATAAACGGATTGACCCAACCCGACCCGTTTAACCCGTTTAATAAACGGGCCGGGGGTTGGGTCAAAACGGGCCAAGTTCGGTTGGACACTGCACGCACTGTAGTCTGTTGTAGGATCTACAGGCTTTTGGTTGTTAGCGATGTGAAGCACAACACATTAAAGCTTTTTATGTATTGATTTTGAAGAGGCAAACAACAAGTAGTGAATCTTTGATGTTATTAGTTGTTAAGTTGTTCCACACTTCCACTATAGACTCTTATTTTAAAGATGCAAAAAGTCAAACATTGGTCTCAATGTCTCAAGCAGGTCAGACTCAGAAGGGTTTTGCGGGTCAATCGGATCAAGCAGGTTCCGAGTTGACCCGACCTGTTAATTAAACGGGTCAAGTCGGGCAATTGGGTCAGATGTATGAACTCGGTCCCGATCCAATAAATAATCGGGTCATTCGGGTCAAACCCGTTTATGACCCAAACCCGTTTAGGCCAAACCCAAACCCGCTAACTTCGGTTCGGGTTGGGTTGGCGTGTCGGCTCAAGGATTGCCACCCCTATAGCTGACCAAGATATCCCTACAAAAATTATCAAATTTACGGATCATTTTATTACATTGAAAAAAGTTGAAACACATATCTTTCTTACTATGCTCAAAACACCGTAACTTCTCTGATTAACGACGGAATCTAACGATTCTAGTTGTGTTGGAATCCATGTCAAATCCTCTATGGCTTCTGTGGAGGTTTTTTTCTTGGATCGGGCGGTTCAATTGGATTGCACAATCTAACAAACCAAAGAACGAACAGGACCAGGTTTACGTGGAAAAACCCCTTCTCAACGTAGAAGGAAAAAAAAACCACAGGGCGAGGCGAGAATGCACTAATACGGTAATCTTGTTACAATCTCTCACCCTGACCCAGTTACACCCTGAGAGGACCGGTCTCCCAAAATACCAACCTCTGTGATCTCACTATCACTTTAGCTCTGAAAAATCCGGGAAGAATTGGGTAGCACCCCCTCCATAATTCGGTCCCCTTTTCTCTGAAGGGTAAGGCCCCTTATATAGTATCTCGGGATGACAGTTGAAGCGCTCCGCATGGGATGACATTGATGACATGCTCCCGCAATGTGCTCAACCGTCTGCGTGGGGGTAACGTGTCGCATGGCGGGCACCCGGTAATTATGGCCCGGGTCATTTCCTGCCTTACTAGCCAACCGGGAATCTCGGGAGCATGGACTGCCTTCACGTAACCGTTGTGCGACCAAGATTCTCGGGTTTAACTGTCGCGCAATTTGGGGGCATGATCCTCGGGTCAATCCTTTGCGTGAAACTCGATGCCCCCATACCGCTTCTTCATGCATGGCCGACCAACAGAGAGAAAGGGGGAGGGGGGGCACTTGGTACGCGTCCGACCCACGATGAAGTTGCGACCATCCTCCACTCGGGCAACCGAAGTGCGCAATCGGCCCTCTCTCGAGCAGACGGCCACCCTGCAGGGCGAAGCGTGCGGCCGGCCACCCTGCGGGACGAAGCGCGTGGCCGTGCACTCTGCGAGATGAAGCGCGCGGCTGGCCACCCTGCGGGATGAAGGCGCTGCCAGCCACTATGCGGGGCAAAGCACGCGGCCAGCTACCCTGTAGGCCGAAGCACGCAGCCGACCACTATGCGGGACGATGCGCACGGCCAGCCACCCTGCGGGACGAAGCGCGCGGCCAGCCACCCTGCAGGACGATGCGCGCGGCCGACCACCGACGAAGTTGCGGCCATCCTTCACTCGGGCAACCGAAGTGCACAGTCGGCCCTCCCTCGAGTAGACAAAGCGTGTGGTCGGCCACCCTACGGGACGAAGCACGCGGTCGGCCACCCTACGGGATGAAGCGCACGACCGGCAAGCGATGAAGTGCACGGTCGGCCCACGACGAAGTTGCGGCCATCCTCTACTTGGGCAACCGAAGTGCACAGTCGACCCTCCCTCGAGCAGACGAAGCACGTGGCCGGCCACCCTACGGTACAAAGCGCGCTGCCAGCCACCCTGTAAGACGAAGCATGCGGCCGACCACCCTGCAAGACGAAACGCACGGCCGACCACCCTGCGGAATGAAGCGCGCGGTCAGCCCGAGTGAAACGCGCAGCCAGCCGATGAAGAAAAACCCTTGGTCGACCAACCGGCAGGATAAAGCACGTGGCCCGCCTGAGTGAGACGCACGGCCTGCAAGGCGAGGCACGTGTCTGTCCGGTCTGCGGGGCGAAGCGCGCAACCTAAGCGTATGGCTGGCCAGGATCGAGGTGCGCGACCAGTTAAGATCGAGACTCGCAGCCGGTCGAGACTTTCACCTTCTTTATTTGCTAAGGTACACACAATACCCCCTCCTGATCAGTCGGTCAGTCTCCGTGTGCTTTTCGACTGATCAGAATCATTCTTCTTTCCTACTCTGCTGGTTATGTACTGTAGTGACTGTGCAGTTATCTCGGTTGTGCATTTACATCTTTCGAGTGTTTTCATCAGCTAGTCATACTCCTTGTTGAGTCTGTCGATCGGTCGATCTTTCCTGATAGGTCTCTAATATTACCGATGGGTAGAACTCAGTTTAGAGTGTTATATACCCAGACGATTTTGAGAACTCACCCCCGCTCCACGATGGGGGCAAGTGGCTCTCAGAAGAGGACTTTTGCTTGACCCAACTCGTGGGGGGTCAAGTGCTCCTAGAGGAGGCTTTTGTGTTTCTCCTTTCATGCATCTTCACTGACCGGTCATACTCCATGTCGAGTCTTTCGACCAGTCAGTCTTTACTGCGAATCGGTCTTTACACAATAAGGAGTGTTTCACCTTGGGCATTTTCACCGACCGGTTGTACTCCTTGTTGAGCATTTCGATCGATCGGTCGGTCTTTATCGCCCCTTGGTCTTTATTTCTGCCGAGCAATAGAACCCACTTTAGGGTGTTATATATCACCCGAACTTTTTCACCTGTCGGTCATACTCCCTCTTGAGTCTATTGACCAGTTGGCGTTTATGATTTACCCCCAATCCACGAGGGAAGAAAGTACCAGCCGATCATACTCAGCATTGACTCTTTTGACCAGCCGGTCTTTCACCCGATCGACTCTTTAACTTCAGTCGGTCGGGTCTTCTTGGGGGAGGTTTTTGGCTTGACCCAACTCGTGGGGAGTCAAGTGCTCCCGGAGGAGGCTTTTGACCTGACCCAACTCATGGGGGATCAAGTTCTCCCAGAGGAGGCTACTGGCCTGAGGATGGACGATTCCGTCCGGGATCAATCTTCTCGATCCTTCGCCGTCCCCAGCCCACTCATATTGCCTGGGGATCTTGGACGATGAACTTTTGCATAGAGTCTTTATTGATAAAACAAGAACTTAAAATGTTCCATTAAAGGCATCAAGCCATTACATTCTTAGGCTCGGGAGGCTACAAGTAGTAGTGATTAGTTAGCGGAGGGTGTACCTTCCTACACCTCATCGACAGGCTCGTAGGTCGTACGTCGGGGATGGTCAATGAACTGGTCGAGGTAGCCTACTTCAATGAGGTCCTCGATGTGATTCAGCAACGCTCGACACTGCAAAGTGGTATGTCCGTGCTCCATGTGGTTATCACAGTAGCGAGACAGGTCTCGTGAGCTCTTCTCTGTTAGGCGCATCGGCGGTGCCCTGCGAAAGTATTGCTCTTCCTTGATGATCTCAAAGGCCTCTTCAATCAGCATGTTCAGCACCGTGAAGTCCCGATTCCATGAAGTGTAAGGTGCTCTGCCACAATCTCCCCACTTTTGGTGCTTTGCGTCGTGCTGCATCGACTCGCCTGACTATCGTTCTACATTCCGTACAGCCACTAGTCGATTAAAGGCTGGTTGCTGGTCACTGGTGTCTTTAGTCTTCAGCTTTCGTTCAAGATCTTCGATCTTGATGTATTTCTCCACCCTCCAGAATAGCTCGTCGACCGTCGTGGGTGCTCGCTTGATGAGTGATGCACTGACCGGTTGATTAGGCTGGATCGAATTCTTGAAAGCTGCTACCACCATAAGGTCTTGTCCATCAGCATCTCCCAAGCTCAAGTATTCAGCCCTGAACCAGTAGTATAATTGCTTTAGCGACTCCTTGTGGGTCATGCTCATCCCGAAGAGTGACTCTAGAGACTTCAGCTTCCGGCGATTGCAACGATATTGATCGATGAACCGTGTGCTCAGTTCAGAGAAAGATGAGATGGATGAGGGTCTGAGCTTGTGGAACCATTCGAGAGGGGTTCTCGACAAGCTGTTGGCGAATGTCCGGCAGATGATGTGGTCATCTTCGTAGAGGACCACAACATCTCAAAAAGCAAGCATGTGCTCTAATGGGTCCTTCAATCCATCAAACTTGGGGAGGTATGGAGGATTCCACCCGTATGGGAATGGCTCCCTGAGGAGGTTTTCGATGAGCAGCAACCGTGCAGCTCCTCGGATAGCGACCTCCTCTAGCCAATCAAGAGCTCGGGCTCCAGGTCGATATCGCTGGATTCCTTCTTGATCTCCAAGTCGCTCCGAAGCATGTACCCTGATGCGATCATGGACGCTCCTTCGGTTAGCAGTATGATCCGACTGCTGACTAGCCGGTGTCACATGGGTGTGGTGACTATCGCTCGGTTGACGATGATGTTTATCTTCTCGCTTTGGGTGGCGAGGTTGCGCTGAATCCGTCTTCGAGTGGTACTTGGATACGGGCGGCTGTCGGGGGTGTGCCCCGAGCTGAGACCATACATCTGAGCGTGCCGACGCTACTAGGGCTTGCTTGTTTCTTTCGGCAAGCTTCGGGCTACTTGAGCCTCGACCGTCGAGATTCGCGCTTTGGACCTCCACTGAGCGATTTGCTATGACCTTCACCTAAGGATTCGGTGGCGGTTACACTTGCCCCGGTTGGGCAACTTGCACAGGAAGGCTTTGCCCAGCTTGGGTCATTATGCCCTGGTTGAATGGGCCACCTACCGGTGTGGCTCGCATGAAGTCGTGCAACTCCTCGTAGTTACGTTGCATCGTCTGGAGCTGGGCGGTAAGAGTTTGCTGGGTCATCATCATGGTATCCAGAAAAGCCTCAGATAGGCCTCATGTTAGAGGAGCCATGGTTACTACCGGCGTTTGGTTGGACTCCCCGACCCTCAGTGCAGGATTCTGTTAGGATTGATGTGTTCTAAGCTTGTAAAACTTTATGTTTTGATCTAATAAAGATTGATAGTTATTATTATATCAGATGCATATTGGTACGTAACATAGTTATGTGTTCTTTTAAGAACAGAGAGCCATGGTTATATGGTAGTCCACTGAGTTGAAGACTGAGTGGATTGGTCCCATATAATCTAAATCAGTTCGCAGCTATGATCAGGTTGGTCGCCTCGTCATGATAAGCTGTTGGCGATGACAGTTCATGGGAAGTCTTCAACATGGTCATCACCAGGCACAGTGTCTGTGGCTGAACGGAACTAACACGGTGTACAGATCAGTGAGCAGACACTGGTACACTAAGTCGTGTTTCTGCTTAGGGTAAAACGGTCCTAAACCCTGAGGAACCACGTCTGATGGACTAACCAGTTGCGTGGTGCTTTGGCGCACCAATGTGTGAGGATCCGTATGCAGTGATCCAAAACCACGGTGTACTGGGTTACCCGGCTGGCGTTGCATTAGCGTGTCACTCCTGCAGGCCATCCACACCCCTGAAGGGAGGTGCGTTCCTTGGTATGACTTACACTGTACCAAACCCAGGCCTGGTGGTCACCAGTTTGATTGTTGACCGGGTTCGATTACTCGACGGGGTAATCAGAGGTATGATGTATAGGTCAACCTGGAAGGAACCAAGTCATATGATCATTCGAGTCTAACGGTAGTCTCCACCGCTCGAAGTGAATCATGGCATCAAGTGGAGGGAAAACGGGTTTACCACTACTAAGCGGAGAGCAGGGGTATGATGGAGAACATAGTAAGTCTGGGTGAATTGGAGTGCAGCCTGCGTCGCACTCTGGGTGGCTACGCAGGTTAAATCGAGCTCAGAGGATCGACGGTACACTCGGGTAGTGTGTCGATCGAGCTTGAGTTGGAAGCCATGAACCCCGGTCTCTGATGGTTCTACCTTATCAACATTATGTACGGTTCTTGAACCATCTCCTCGGAACACCATAAGCATTAGGAGGAAGAAAGAAGTATACGCTCCGTGTGTGCTTGGCACTAGAGCACGGTAGATGCGTAACTACATACGAGTACTAAGGGTTATGCCCGAGACTAGTACAGAGTCGCATGTAGTAATCCCTAGCCATAAGTGAACTTCGCTGCATAGGTGCGATGCACCGGGGTATGCTGCGAGTTGACTAGTTGACTTTGCTAGAGGCACCCTCTGGTGGCCTCAGTTAATAGTAGGTAACTAGTAGATATCACTTAAGTAATGGCCGCTAGGTATCGCACGCTAGAAATGGTCAAAATGAGGCGTCAGGGCGTTTTGGTAAAAACCTCACTCTGCCGGACCTCACTGTTGGCCGACCCTAGCAGTGGGAGACCTTGCTAGGGTCGGCCCTATGTTGTAGGGATGAGAATCCCTCATCTATAGGGACGGCCATATGATAGGGATAGAGCTAAGAATTGGTTAAGATCGAGCCCTAAAAAGTGAGAAAACGGATAAATACAAGGAGAGATAAAAAAGAGATAATGGAGAGATAATTATGGGAGGTCTTTATCCCCTTGGATCCTTATCCAAGGGGGTAGGCCGGCCCTATATAAAGGGCTATATGGGGCCGGCCCTAAGGTTGCAAAAACCGAACCCCCCCTCCCCTCCCATCTCTCTAGTTCTTTCCCGAATCCATCTCCCGTTTCCCGCTTGCAACTTCGTCTTCCTCGCGTGGAGTTCTGAAGAAGGAGAAGGGTCGTTCTTCGGAGGCACTCAGAGATCCGAGAGCGACGTTCCGTGCATCGTGTGAGATCGGGTGAACAAGAAGGCAACGTCTCCAATCGTACCATCGGCATCTTCGCGAACGATCTTCCATCTCCATCGACAAAGAAGACAATTCTCCACGGTTAAAAGATCCGTACGAAAGGTATGCGTAATCTAACATGTAGATCTAGCGAGTATTATGATTTGCATACATGCTAGTTAATCATTACGCTAGATTGCCGTTAGGGTGTTCGATTCACGTGCATACGCATGCACACATATGTAGATTAGTTTCGATGAAAGTTTAAATCATGTAACGTGCACCATGAATGGTCTTTCGACAGCAAAATCGCTTCCGCTGCGAGACTCGACCATGGATTAATTTCCAACAATTGGTATCAGAGCCGCATTAGTGGTGTGCGTTTCACGTTTTTTCATGAAACCAACATGTGTGCACATGATGAATGCGTGAAATCATCGGGGTTCTTACGCTTAGATCATGCATATGTATAGATTGTGCTTGTTCTATTAATCATTCTTGCAGGGCGACGCTATAAAAAATCTAGATCTATGTTTTGTGCTTGCTATCGGGGGTCGGACCCTGAGTTAGCCAATGTCTGGATTTGCTCTCTGTGTGTGGATATGTAATTGAGCCGTAGATTGGGCGAGTGATGGGGGTTGACCATCCTCGGTTCCCATGGCCTTTTTCCTAGGTGTGTTTTCTTTTCTTTCTAGGAAATTATGTACGAGCGAGCACTTGCTCGAAGCATACTAGACTTTTTCGGTTACAGATCGAGAAAAAAGATGTGCCAAAGAAATCCACCATCGGAAGCGGAAGCGGAACCCTGGAGGATGAAGATGATCCGGCAAAGTGTTCGCAAGTGCGACGGAGGAGCCGGACCGAGGGACCTTGCGAAGAAAGCTAGAGGACTGCGCTGTGAGGTTCAGGGGTCGGACCCTGAACTTAATTCAGTTTTAATGGTTGCTTTCTTTATTAGTTCTTTATGTTTCATATCGAACCCCGATGAGATAATGTGATTATCAGTTTTCAGAGGGATGTCTTTTCCCTCCGGTCTAAGCGACTGTATAAGGATAGGATCCCGCTAGATGACGCCTATTATTTAGTTGACTTTTGATGTTAGTGGGATCCCATCACATATGGTTATGCCACCATTAGGTCAGCACCCGACTAGTCGGGTGTGCCAATTTGGCCAGCATCGAAATCAAAGATGAGATGGAGATCCATTGAACATCAATTGTCAAATTTATAGGCGAGGCGCCATGACTAGTGGGAGTCCTTTCCAGTGAGTCTGACTCTAGGCTTAGCTCCAAGCATTAGCGTGATAACCATTTTTTGCAAAGCATCGATATTCTCGGAATATGTAATGTGACCCTTGAATGGAGAAATCCACTTGAGGCAGGGACTATGATATTCCGAGAATGATTAATGCTAGGCGAAGGGCTTGAACGCTAGTGGGAGCATGGTGTGACCAGGGTCTAGTATATAGGAGGTCGCTACCTTTGCATTTGCATAAATTCATACTCGCAAAATAACCCTCATATATATAAGGGATGTAATAGAGGACTTTTAGAGATCATCTGGCCTCCACGGCTAATCACTTCGTACTCGGGTGGAAGGACATAACTCAACAACCCCCTCGGGTGAGAGCTGTGTTTTTCTATGCCAAGCTACTTAGTGATCTCCTTCGGGATATGGCGGTTACGGTGCCAAATATTCAGGCTTTACTCACCCTCGTGGGGGCTGTTAGAATTCCCGTGCCGTAATTACCTAAGCTTGTGGGTAAGCATCCTAAGTACACGTGAGGTATTCGTTGCGAAGACAACGGTGATCACGTGGTACTGGCCAAAAGATAACCATGGTCCATCAAAGCCCGTAGTTGGCAGATTTGGATAGGGTCAAGGGAAAGACCCGTGTAAGCGGAAGATCTGCACACTGCCCCCTCGGACAGGTGTAGCCTACTCCGAGATCTTACATACAAGGTTAATTAATCCATAGAGATGGCTTCGCTTGAGGGTAGCGTTGTCATATGGATATAATTAGCTTGTTTTAAAAAAATCCATAAAATAAGTTTTCATGCATTCTCATTATTCAGTCTTTTATTTTCAGATGACCAAGTTAGACCCCATGTCCGCTATCCTAAGTGACCACAAACTTACCGGTCCCAACTATGAGGACTGGAAGCGCAACCTGTACCTGGTCTTAAGGATAGGTAAACACATGACAGCCCTGAATGACCCTAAGCTGGATTTGCCAGGACCCGATGCCACAGAGGCACAGTTAAAAGCTTTTACTGACTGGAAGGAATCTAATGAAATATATAAATGCTATATTATAGCATCCTTGCAAACAACTCTGCAGAAGCAAGTCGAGGAGATGCCCGACGCTTCTGACATGATGTTATATCTGAAGGAGATGTTTGAAGGTCACAATCGCGTTACGCGATACCTTACCATCAAGAAACTCGTCGGCACTAAGATGTCCAATGGGACGCTGGTTCGGGAACACATGATGAAAATGTTTGGGTTCCAGAACGAACTAGCTACCATGGACATTGTGCTAGAAGGCGAGGTGATGACAGACATCTTCCTCTCGTCACTGTCTGGAGCCTTTGAAGGTTTTGTCACCAACTTTAATTTAAACAAGTTGGCTATGACAAATGCAGAGCTTCTGGGAGCTCTCCAGGCAGCTGAGGATGGCTTCAAGCAGAAGGGCGAAGCACTTCACGTGCAACGCAGATCCTTCAAGAAGCCTGGTAAACCTCAAGGCAAGAAACATAAGAAGAAACCTAAGTCTGCGCCTGTGCAGGACTCTGCTGGGGCCTCTAGGTCTGGAGAATCAAAGAAACCGGGCACGAAATGTTTCCGGTGTGGCCAGAAGGGTCATTGGAAGAAGGAATGCAAGAAACCTCAGAATGCTGGCGAAGGTAATCTACAACTCTTAGTTGTTGAATCATTTCTTTCAAGTAATAGTTCTTTTGCTAGTTGGATTGTGGATTCAGGATCCACTAACCATGCCTGTAACTCTCTTCAGGGGTTTCGGGAAAGCAGAAGGTTGCTTGAAGGAGAGGTGACCTTGAGCATGGGAATTGAGGCCGCGGTTGCTGCTGAAGCTATTGGAGAAGTTACTCTTAGTTTTTCGAATAATAAGACTTTGACTCTTAGAGATGTCTTTTATGTACCGTCCTTGAGACGTAACTTAATTTATATTTCTTCTTTAGTTAATGAAGGTTATTCAGTTTATTTTGATGCTTCTGGTGTGTCGTTTAAGCTGAATGGAACTTTTATAATAAGAGGAATGGTTCAGAATCATCTCTATATTGTCAGTCCTAAATTTGAAAAAGATAATATAATAACTTCAGCATTTAATGTTAATTCATCTAAGCGTAAGAAACCTTCAGAGAATTTAACCCAATTGTGGCACTTACGGCTTGGGCATATTGCCTTAGACAGGATCCATAGGTTGGTAAAGGCCGGGCTACTGGAAATAGATCTTACGGAGATCCTTCCCACCTGTGAATCCTGCCTGGAAGGCAAGATGACCAAGAGGGCCTTCAAAGACAAAGAAGAGAGAGCTACTGATGTATTGGAGTTAATCCATTCAGATGTATGTGGACCCATGAGTGTCAAGGCGATAGGAGGCCATGAGTACTTTATCACTTTTACTGATGATTACTCAAGATATGGTTACATTTACTTTATGCAACGGAAGTCGGAATCCTTTGATATGTTCAAAGAGTTCAGGGCTGAAGTAGAAAAGCAGACAGGTAAATGTATAAAAACCCTTCGATCTGATCGAGGAGGTGAATACCTATCTGACGAGTTCCTTGGGTATTTGGTGGAGCATGGGATAACATCCCAGTTAACTGCTCCAGGTACCCCACAACAAAATGGAGTCTCTAAGAGAAGGAATCAAACCTTGTTGGACATGGTTCGAAGCATGATGAGTTATGCCTGTTTACCAATGACATTTTGGGGATATGCCCTTCAGACAGCAGCATATGTTCTGAACCACGTTCCGTCTAAATCAGTGCCTCAGACCCCTAGAGAACTGTGGTCAAGGCAAAAGCCAACACTACAGCATTTCAGAATATGGGGATGTCCTGTACATGTGCGGGTAGATAAGAGGGAAAAGATGGAGCCAAAGTCCAAAGCATGTCTGTTTGTAGGATATCTCAAAGAGACTAAAGGTGGACTATTTTATGATCCTGAGGAAAAGAAGGTAATCGTTTCAACGAATGCCATTTTCCTAGAACATGATTATATTATGGACCACAAGCCTGCTAGTAAGGTAGTTCTGGATGAGCTACTGGGTACTAGATCAGAGAGCGCATCCGAAAGCATAGTGGGAGCTGACATTACAGACACTAATATACCAGAAACTATAGAACCTATTCATCATGTAACACAACCACCACCTCATCGCAGTGGGAGAAGCATCAGAGCTCCTGACAGATACTATGGAGAAACCTTATTGGTTGATCCAGAAGGTCAGGAGGATGACCTACTGAGCTACGATGAGACAGTGGGAGCTTCTGACAACTCTGACTGGCAAAAAGCTATGGAGGCAGAAATTGCATCAATGTCCCATAACGCAGTCTGGACTCTTGTTACACCATCATCCAATATTAAACCTATTGGGTGTAAGTGGGTGTATAAGAAGAAGAGAGGATCCGATGGTACAATTGAGACTTATAAAGCTAGATTAGTTGCCAAGGGTTATACCCAGAGAGAAGGAATCGACTTTAACGAAAACTTCTCGCCGGTAGCTATGATAAAGTCTATTTGGATCCTCATATCCATTGCAGCCCATTATAATTGGGAGATCTGGCAAATGGATGTCAAGACAGCATTCCTCAACGGGAATTTGGAAGAAGACATTTATATGATGAAGCCACTAGGTTTTGAGTCAGAGGGTCAGGAATATCTAGTTTGCAAGTTGCAGAAGTCCATTTATGGACTAAAGTAAGTATCTAGAAGTTGAAATATCCGTTTTGATCAGGCAATCAAGTCATATGGATTTACTCAAAACGAGGATGAGCTATGTGTATACAAGAGGAGTGATAAGACTACAGTGGTATATTTGATACTTTACGTAGACGATATTCTACTCATTAGGAATGATGTTGGAACATTGTCAACGGTAAAGGTCTGGTTGTCAACACAGTTCGATATGAAAGACCTAGATGAAGCGAGTTATGTTTTGGGGATCAAGGTAACACGTGATCGCCAGAACAGGATTCTCTCGCTGTCACAGGCCGCGTATATAGATAAGGTTATGGCTAGGTTTGACATGCAAAACTCCAAGAAGGGTTTTGTGCCATTTAAACATGGCATAAAACTGTCTGAGGATCAATGTCCTAAGACACCTAAGAAGAGAGCAGAAATGCAGAAGATACCTTATGCTTCGGCATTAGGTAGTCTAATGTATGTTATGCATTGTACAAGGCCAGATATCTGTTTCGCAGTAGGCATGATGGGTCGGTTTCAATCGAATCCGTGTCCAGATCACTGGACAGCTGTGAAGTGTATACTCAAGTACCTTCATAGAACAAGGGATTATGAGTTGGTTTATACTGCACAGGAACTGACGCCGATTGGATACACAGATTCTGACTTTATGTCAGATTTGGAATCCAGGAAATCGACATCAGATTTTTGTGTTTATGTTAGGAGGAGCAGCGGTTAGTTGGCAGAGTGTGAAGCAGAAATGCATCGCAGACTCTACCACAGAGGCTGAGTACGTTGCAGCGTGCGAGGAAACCAAAGAGGCGGTATGGCTCAAGAAATTCCTTACGGATTTGGGGTGCGTACCAGAGGCCCAGTTACCTATTGTGCTTTACTGCGACAATAGTGGGGCGGTAGCACAAGCAAAGGAGCCAAGACATCACCAAAAGGGGAAGCACATCGAGCGCAAGTTCCACTTGATTCGGCAGTTTCAAAAGCAAGGGCAAGTAGCGGTGACACAGATTGCATCTACAGATAATGTTGCTGATCCTTTTACAAAGGCAATACCTATCAAGGCATTCGAGCAACATGTGGACGCGATGAGAGTCAAAACTGTTTTGCTACGCTAGACCAAGTGGGAGATTCTTAGGATTGATGTGTTCTAAGCTTGTAAAACTTTATGTTTTGGTCTAATAAAGATTGATAGTTATTATTATATCAGATGCATATTGGTACATAACATAGTTATGTGTTCTTTTAAGAACAGAGAGCCATGGTTATATGGTAGTCCACTGAGTTGAAGACTGAGTGGATTGGTCTCATATAATCTAAATCAGTTCGCAGCTATGATCAGGTTGGTCGCCTCATCATGATAAGCTGTTGGCGATGACAATTTATGGGAAGTCTTCACCACGGTCATCACCAGGCACAGTGTCTGTGGCTGAACGGAACTAACACGGTGTACAGATCAGTGAGCAGACACTGGTGCACTAAGTCGTGTTTCTGCTTAGGGTAAAACGGTCTTAAACCCTGAGGAACCACGTCTGATGGACTAACCAGTTGCGTGGTGCTTTGGCGCACCAATGTGTGAGGATCCGTATGCAGTGATCCAAAACCACGGTGTACTGGGTTACCCGGCTGGCGTTGCATTAGCGTGTCACTCCTACAGGCCATCCACACCCCTGAAGGGAGGTGCGTTCCTTGGTGTGACTTACACTGTACCAAACCCAGGCCTGGTGGTCACCAGTTTGACTGTTGACCGGGTTCGATTACTCGACGGGGTAATCAGAGGTACGATGTATAGGTCAACCTAGAAGGAACCAAGTCATATGATTATTCAAGTCTGACGATAGTCTCTACCGCTCGAAGTGAATCATGGCATCAAGTGGAGGGAAAACGGGTTTACCACTACTAAGCGAAGAGCAGGGGTATGATGGAGAACATAGTAAGTCTGGGTGAATTGGAGTGCAGCCTGCGTCGCACTCTAGGTGGCTACACAGGTTAACTCGAGCTCAGAGGATCGATGGTACACTCGGGTAGTGTGTCGATCGAGCTTGAGTTGGAAGCCATTAACCTCGGTCCCTGATGGTTCCACCTTATCAACATTATGTACGGTTCTTGAACCATCTCCTCGGAACACCATAAGCATTAGGAGTTAGAAAGAAGTATACGCTTCGTGTGTGCTTGGCACTAGAGCACGGTAGATGCGTAACTACATACGAGTACTAAGGGTTATGCCCGAGACTAGTACAGAGTCGCATGTAGTAATCCCTAGCCATAAGTGAACTTCGCTGCATAGGTGCGATGCACCGGGGTATGCTGCGAGTTGACTAGTTGACTTTGCTAGAGGCACCCTCTGGTGGCCTCAGTTAATAGTAGGTAACTAGTAGATATCACCTAAGTAATGGCCGCTAGGTATCGCACACTAGAAATGGTCAAAATGAGGTATCAGGGCATTTTGGTAAAAACCTCACTCTGCCGGACCTCACTGTTGGCCGACCCTAGCAGTGGGAGACCTTGCTAGGGCCGGCCCTATGTTGTAGGGATGAGAATCCCTTATCTATAGGGCCGGCCATATGATAGGGATAGGGCTAAGAATTGGTTAAGATCGAGCCCTAAAAAGTGGAAAAATGGATAAATACAAGGAGAGATAAAAAGGAGATAATGGAGAGATAATTGTGGGAGGTCTTTATCCCCTTGGATCCTTATCCAAGGGGGTAGGCCGGCCCTATATAAAGGGCTATAGGGGGCCGGCCCTAAGGTTGGAAAAACCGAACCCCCCTTCCCCTGTCATCTCTCTAGCTCTCTCCCGAATCCATCTCCCGTTTCCCGCTTGCAACTTCGTCTTCCTCGCGTGGAGTTCTGAAGAAGGAGAAGGGTCATTCTTCGGAGGCACTCAGAGATCCGAGAGCGACGTTCCATGCATCGTGTGAGATCGGGTGAACAAGAAGGCAACGTCTCCAATCGTACCATCGGCATCTTCGCGAACGATCTTCCGTCTCCATCGACAAAGAAGACAATTCTCCACGGTTAAAAGATCTGTACGAAAGGTATGTGTAATCTAACATGTAGATCTAGCGAGTATTATGATTTGCATGCATGCTAGTTAATTATTACGCTAGATTGCCGTTAGGGTGTTCGATTCACGTGCATACGAATGCACACATATGTAGATTAGTTTCGATGAAAGTTTAAATCGTGTAACGTGCATCATGAACGGTCTTTCGACCGCAAAATCGCTTCCGCTGCGAGACTCGACCATGGATTAATTTCCAACAGATTCACCAGCGGGACGATACGCTCCGAGTTCATTGATGGTTGAACCGGATGTCCGACATCATTAGCATCTCCGAGTAGAGCAGCATTGGACTGTAGCTGCGAAGTCGAACGGGTATGATACGGTCCACCGAACATTGTTCTTCAACCTTGCGGTAGTAGTGATGATTTCTAAGTTTATTGGTCGGTCGACACCTATGAGTTGGTCGGTCAGTAGACTCAGGCATGTTGCAGGTAGACTCAGACTGGTTGACACCCACGGGTCGACAGTCGAGAGCTCTGGTAGGAAGTCTCGAAGACTAATCCCACAGATGGCGCCAAGATTATGGGGGGTTTTTTCTTGGATCGGGCGATTCACTTGGATTGCACAATCTAACAAACCAAAGAACGGAGAGGACATGGTTTACGTGGAAAAACCCATTCTCAACATCGAAGGGAAAAAAACCACGGGGCGGGGCAAGAATGCACTAATAAGGTAAACTAGTTACAATCTCTCACCCTGACCTAGTTACACCCTGAGAGGACCGGTCTCCCAAAATACCAACCTCTGTAATCTCACATTCACTCTAGGTCTGAAAAATCCGAAAAGAATTAGGCAGCACTTCCTTTAGAATTCGTTCCCCTTTTCTCTGAAGGGTAGGGCCCCTTATATAGTGTCCCGGGGTGACAGTTGGAGCGCTCCGCAAGGGATGGCATTGATGACATGCTCCCGCAATGTGCTCAACCGTCTGCGTGGAGGTGACGTATCACATGGCTGGCACCCGATAATTATGGCCCGGGTCATGTCCTGCCTTACTGGCCACCCGGGGAATCTCGGGAGCGTGGACTGCCTTCACGTAACCATTATGCGATCGAGATTCTCGGGTTTAACCATCGCACGATTTGGGGGCATGATCCTCGGGTCAACCCTTTGTGTGAAACTCGATGCCCCCAGACCGCTTCTTCATGCATGGCCGACCACCAGAGAGAAAGGGGGAGGGGGCACTTGGTTCGCATCCGACCCGTAATGAAGTTGCGACCATCCTCCACTCGGGCAACCGAAGTGCGCAGTCGACCCTCCCTTGAGCAGACCAAGCGCACGGCCGGTCACCCTGCAGGGCGAACCGCGTGGCCAGCCACGCTGCGAGACGAAGCGCGCGGCCAGCCACCATGCAGGGCGAAGTGCGCAATCGGCCACCCTGCAGGCCGAAGCGTGCAGCCAACCACCCTGCAAGATGATGCACGCGGCCGGCCGCCCTGCGGGACGAAGCGCGCGGTCGACCACCGACGAAGTTGCAGCCATCCTCCACTCGGGCAACCGAAGTGCGCAGTCAGCCCTCCCTCGAGGCCTTTTTGTTAGGGTTCACCAGCCTCTGCAAAAGCTACATTACCTCACTCCAATAGATCCCACAGACGGTGCCAAGATTTTGGGGGGTTTTTTCTTGGATCGGGCAGTTCACTTGGATTGCACAATCTAACAAACCAAAGAACGAAGAGGACTGGGTTTACGTGGAAAAACCCCTTCTCAAAGTCGAAAAGGAAAAAACCACGGGGCGAGGCGAGAATGCACTAATATGGTAAACTGGTTACAATCTCTCACCCTGACCCAGTTACACCTTGAGAGAACCGGTCTCCCAAAATACCAACCTCTATAATCTCACTTTTACTCTAGCTTCAAAAAATCCGGAAAGAATTGGGCAGCATCTCCTCCAGAATTCGGTCCCCTTTTCTATGAAGGGTAGGGACCCTTATATAGTGTCCCGGGATGACAGTTGGAGCGCTCCGCACGGGACGACATTGATGACGTGCTCCCAATATACTCAACCGTCTGTGTAGGGGTAACGTGTCGTATGGCTGGCACTCGATAATTATGGCCCGGGTCATTTCCTGCCTTACTGGCCAACCGGGAATCTCAAGAGCATGGACTGCCTTCATGTAACCATTGTGCGACCGAGATTCTCGAGTTTAACCATCGCATGATTTGGGGGCATGATCCTCGGGTCAACCCTTTGCGTGAAACTCGATGCCCCCAGACCCCTTCTTCATGCGTGGCCGACCTCCAGAGAGAAAGGGGGAGGGGGGGCACTTGTTGCGCGTCCGGCCCACAACGAAGTTACGGCCATCCTCCACTCGGGCAATCGAAGTGCGCAATCGGCCCTCCCTTGTGCAGACGAAGCTCGTGGCTGGCCACCCTGCAGGGCGAAGCACGCGGCCAGCCACCCTACAGGACAAAGCGCGCGGCCGGCCACCCTGCGGGACGAAGCGCTAGATAGAGGTCGGGATCCAGAAACACGCTAATTTGCCACAAAGTTAGATACGCATCTCCAAAACGCTAGATAGAGGTTTCAAATTTTGTTGATTTTTTGTGAGGGTGATAACCTTGCCTTAGATAACACATCAGCAAAAAATCAACACATTCTAAAACATATAGACTAATCAAATATTCCCTTCAATTTAACGGTTAAAATGAACGGTCGATAAAGCATTTTAGATTTGATGCACCTAAACGGTTTAGAATGTGCTAATTTTTTTATGGATGAGCTATCTAAGAAAAGTTGATTATCCTTACAAAAAATCAAAAAATTCTGAAACCTCTATCTAACGATTTGGATGATGTGTGTCTAACTCTGTGTCAAAGTAGCGTGTTTCTGGATCATGACCCTATAGGGTCCCAATCGGGTGAGAAAGAAACCTTGTACGAAACCAACCTAGAGGTTTCATAATTTAATGAAACTTGGTAGGTGTACTACCTATGCCAAGTTGATCATCCTCACTAAAAATCATCAAAATCTAAAACCTCTAGGATCATCAAATGTTATAAGACTTAACGACCATCCATAAAAACTGATAATTTGAATAGCATATTTGATAAACTAAGAGGTTTTAGAATTTGGTGATTTTTTGTGAGGATGATCAACTTGGCATAGGTAGCATGCCTACCAAGTTTCATCAAATTATGAAACCTCTAGATTGGTTTCGCACAAGGTTAGCATATAAGAGGTTTCTCACCCGATCAGAATATATATATATATATATATATATATATATATATATATATATATATATATATATATATATATATATATATATATATATATATATATATTTGAAAAGTAATATTATCTATTGATTAAATTGTCAAGAAAGCATCAAGCACAAGTAGGGCACCAAAATTAGAACGCCCTAGTCCCCAAAGGACCCACAAAAACCAGCAAATCAAAACATATATCAAAAAACCTATCTATTGCTGAAATTCTACGAAAATTGCAGATTTTCAACAATTCATGATGCTCTTCCAAGATTGCAAACTCAGCTTTTCCATCTCCGTTAGCTTTCGATGCTCCTCATCCTTGAAGAGAGAGAGGAGGAGGGTGTAGATGACCTTTAGTATTTGTTGTTTGGTTCTTTCTGTCTCCCCGAAGCTTCTTTCATTTCTCTCTCCCCAAATCGCATAAACCGTGCATGCGAGCGATGCTCGAATAATTCTGCCCTCTAGGTTGGACGCTCCCCCTCTCTCACTAAGTCTCTCTAATAAGCTTATGAATTTCTCTTGATGATTATGCCTAACCTTCATATTGTTGCATATTTGCTCCCAGATGGAGTAAGTCCCCTTGCATTGGAAGAACAAATGCTCCATAGATTCTTTTGCTGATTTGCACATGCAGCATCTATTCACCCATTGCATTCCCCTTCTTTGCATCACATCTTGCGTTGCGAGCCGATTTAGAGTTGCTCTCCACACGCATATTGCCATCCTCGGTGGTATCGGTTTCTTCCATACCAAGTCCGCCCAAACTACCTCAGGGTGCTGCTCTCTAGCCGCTTGCCAAGCGGTGGCAAAACTGAAATTCGCATCAGCTGTCTCCTTCCATTGGACTGCACAGTCAGCCCCAATTGGTTGGATTTCTAATTCTCTGATTATATTGAATAGCCTCTCCACTCTAGCATTTGCCGGCCTAGGGAAGTGCCACCTCTCCTCTTGAATGCAGTCCCTCACTAGTGCTCCTCTCATATTCTGCTCTCTCATGCTTTGTTCTCCAACTATCTCAACCGGACTCTTTCCTTCTATCCAGGGATCAAACCAGAAATCCACAATGGATTGCGCTTCAATTGGGAGGCTAATATGTTCCTTAAGTTTGTCTCTACAACTTAAAATCTCGTTCCATACTGCGAAGTGGTTGGGGGACTGTGAGAGGCTCCAAAAGCTGAAATTTTTAACGTACCTTCCCCTCATCCAATTAGCCCATAAGTTATTGCCCTCATTGATAATTTTCCACCCTAACCGCATATAGCTCACCTTCGATATGTCTTTGATTTTTCTGATTCCTAGCCCTCCCTCCTTCTTGGGACGGCATACCTTATCCCAACTAGCATGGGTACTCGCCTTGCTCCACAGAAAATTACGCATCAATTGCTCCACTCGGTTTTGGGTGTATTTAGGAATCGCAAAAGCTGAGGCCCAGAAGTAGGAATAGCTCTGCAGGACTGTTTTGATGAGCTCCACTCTCCCTCCAATTGACAGATGTTTAATAGCCCAACAATCAATTGTTCTCGAGACCTTATCAACAAGTGGTCTAAACATCACCTTGTTCACTTTAGAAGCAGAGACAACGGTTGTGGGGGGGACAAATGAACTGAGACAAAGGAGCGGCTCAAATTTATCTAGAGGAGGGGGATAAACAAGGAAACTCCATCAATATCGTCCGTTTCCCACTAAGACTTATAAATGCCCCTCTTAAATCACCTTAACACACCCCCATTTCTCTTAAACCCATCTGATCCGTCGGATCTAAATCCCATCCGGAGAGAGAGAGAGAGAGAGAGCATCCCCCCTCTCATCCGTCCGATTGAACCTCTTCTGATCGAGTGGATCCGCAGCTCTGTATCATAGTCGTCCGTTTTCACCCCCTCTATCCAACAAAGGGCTGCTGCCTCTTTTCCTAAATCAAATGGCTAAGAGAGAGTGACAGAGGGCATGACGCTCCGTAAAATGTGAGCCGCCCACCTAAGCGTATCAGCCTCCCTCGGTACCCTGCGAGCTGCTCGCCTCTATCTATACACCTAGAGCCGCCCCAGACCCCTCGGTTAAAATCACGCCCCACCGCTGAGACCCCTCACTCCCGCGCCCCCTCCGTCGTCTCCCCAGATCATCAGATCTGAAGCCGGCCGCCCCTCCCCTTTGAGATCGCGGTTAAGACCCTAGCTCCTCACTCCCGTGCCCCCTCCGTCGTCTCCCCAGATCGTCAAATCTGAAGCCGACCGCCCCTCCCCTTTGAGATCAAGGTAGTCTCTCTCTCTCTCTCTCTCTCTCTCTCTCTCTCTAAATCACGCCCCACCGCTAAGACCCTATTTCCTCACTCCCGCGCCCTCTCCCTCCTCTCCCCAGATTGTTAGATCTGAAGCCGGCCTCCCGTCCCCTTTGTTAAAAACTTAAGATCGCAGGAAGCCTCCCCTCCCCTTTGAGATCGCAGGTAGTCTCTCTCTCTCTCTCTCTCTCTCTCTCTCTCTCTCTCTCTCTCTCTCCTTTTTGATTTATTAGGGTTACTGATTATTTGTTTTTCCTCTTTCTCTGTTTCAGATCGAGGAGGCCGAGGTTGAAGTCGTTGTCTTCCCTCCCTCGCTATGAAGAATCAACCCCCACAGATTGTACCACCGCTCTCTCTATTTTTTTCCCTCTTTCTCTGTTGCAGATCGAGGAGCGAGTTCCAAGTCATCGAACTGCAGGTATGATCTTCGGTCAGCGGCCGGTACGGCGCAAAGAAGAGGAGCAGCGGCTCCAGATCCCCCCTACCTCGATCTCAAAGGGGTTTCAGTGGTTTATTTTTTTTCTATTTCTGTTTTTTGTTAGGTGAAAAGTTTTTTTTTGTTTGATTTCTATCACTGAATATCAGTGCTGAGATTTTAATGAACAATCGGGTTTGAAATCCCTGATTTCAAATCCCTGAGCTTGCAACAAAGCACAAATACCCTTCAAAAAAAGAAAAAAACAGAGCACATATGTGGTTCTCTCTCTCTCTCTCGCTCTCTCTCTCTCTCTCTCTCTCTCTCTCTCTCTCTCTCTGGCTAAGCTTTGGGTTTTGCGGAGAAGTACGGGTCGCTGCGGTGTTGGCATCCTTCCATCGGCAAACGCTCAACTCCCTCTCTCCATTTTTTATGCTCCAAGTCATGCTATTCAATTTTAATTCTAAGTCTTTTTTTGGCGATCTGTAGGACAATCAGCAATATGTGCAACCTCACCGTTTCAAGAGCAACTTCCATCGTTTGATGTGAATGTTTAGGTACAATATAGTTTGATGTATTTTCACCGGATCTGAAAGGCATGGAGAGGGAGGCTGTGCTTAGGTGCGGCTTGCGATCCATGCGGTCCGCAGTCGTCCATGCAGTTTTTGATGTGAATGTTTGATACAATATAGTTTGATGTATAATCCATGATTTTTTTATGCTTTTGTTTCTTTTTTTTTTCCTTTCACTACCATACTTCTTTGTAGGTTTTTTTGTATTCCTTATATATTTTTTCGATGTCCACAGCTAACGACAGGGAGATGTGATGTGATGATTCTCCAACTAGGGATTTTTGCCCACTGCTTCTTCTATTGGTTGTTTTGGTGTGACACATGAGGTGTTAAAGTCATCCGTTTTCATCAACTATAGGTATAATTCAATTATTAATTGTTATTATGCTATTGGGTTAAATTCTGATGCTCATAAAGCATAGCTGTAGGAGATAATTCCATCTCCGGTTAAATTCTGATTTTGCTATTGGGTTAAATTTTGATTTTGCTATTAGGTTAAACTCCATCTCCGGTTATTTTTCTATTGAGTTAAATTCTGATTTTGTTATTGTCTTTTTTTTTAAAATGAAAGAAGTTGCCAGATTCACTATTTTTTAAAATGAACAGTGTCTCGCACTCGATCTCTCTCAATCTCAGATTTTTTTTGTTGATTCAATCTCATTGATGTATGGTAATGATGTTGCTGACTCTCATGAAGGATTCAATATCTTTTGCTATTTTTAAAATCAAATTCGGTTGTATAAGGATAAATCTGTTTATGGTTTTTATTAGTAGTTTAACAAATATTTGACCTTTTCTTCACTGATGTTCTGGTCACAGTGAAGTGGCCACTTTCAAGATTAGAAATTGATCACTGAGAGCAGATAGATAAAGTCATGTCGGTTCTATTATAAACTATAATGGGATTGTGTTGGGTGGCCTTGGGGGTGGTTCTGGCGGTACAGTTCTTCTTTTCCTTCAAGTGCTTTTACTGGAGAAACTCATCGTTGCCTGTAGCTGGTGGCAATGGTGGCCCAGTTGGTGGTGGAGGCATTGGTGATGGGAGAATTCACTTTGATTGGTCTAAAATTGCCACTTTAGATGAATATGTACAAATTGCTTTTGTAAACGGTACATTTGAATCGAGGTATGAATATTCTGCTATTATGTTATTAAAGTAATAGAAAAGGCCTATATCTACTTCATATATATGTTAGACTTTCATTGAGAGATAGCGAGAGTGCGAGTTTTGTGCAAAATTGGATGTTTTTTTTTTCTTCTTTTTTTTTGTTGATCCAAAATGTGAGGCGGATGGGGAGAGGGTGAGGGTGTAGTGTGCATCTTTCCTATGCACTCTATGTCAGACAACTTCATTTTATCGAGGGTGAGGGTGACCAACTATCGAGGGTGAGGGTTCACCCATTCTGCAATACTTTGACAGCCTCCGACACGAGCACCCAAGGTGGATTCTTTGTTCTTCGACACCATACCACTCAATGCCTCCCCTCACTGTTTTGGGTGAAAACGAATACTGAAGCAAAGAATTCACATTGATATTAATAAAGATGGGTTTATCAATGGGAATTCTTTATAGTTTCTCAATTGTCATTGCTATGGTTAGCGAATGGGTTCTCAATTGTCACTGCAAAAAAAAAGTCTCAATTGTTTTGGGAAGGGCTTTATCTCAAAAGGAACTAATATTAATATTTTTTCAATAACATATTCACCAATGTGTGTGTGTGTGTTACCATTTGATTGATATTTAACTATTTCATATGGGATTTCAAATTCAAGGTCATTTAATTATGTATGGTTGCAATTCTATACGTTTACTTGGGTAATATTTGGGGGTTTCTTCAAGTAATAAGTGGATTGAACGTGCCGATTTTATCTGAAATATGAATATGATTTAATGAGATACTAATCAAAGATTAAAATGGCTTAGTTTTTTGGTATGCTGTTTATATTTGTGTTCATTGTTTGAACTAATTTGGCTTGAAAAAATCCCCCTACAGGTTATATGCTGAATTTGGTCTCCTTGCTTGCTCTACCAAAATATGCCAAGGTACTCTCCAATCAACGATATATTTCATTACAGTTAGCATTAGATTTAAATTGAATGCTACTATCAATTTAGGTCCGGGGGAAAATTAGGGAGTTAATTGAAATTTGAAAGGGTCTTTGTTGTATTCAAGGTATGCTCATACAGAATCATATGCCACCACTTTAATAAGCTATTAAAAGGATTAATAAACCATTAAAGAGTTCTTTTTCATCGTTTTGCTTCTCTTTTCTAATCTATTTATGTTTTAATTGATCAAAATATAACACATCTATTGAAACCTGCAATTAGATTATGATTCTCCTTTAACCGTCACTGCCATCAGGTCCTTTTCCTTCACCCCTTTTTTATTTGCTATCTTTGAATGAATCTTCTTTTTCTCATCGACCACATATATATGTTCTCTCTTCATCCTATTCCTATGGCGGTGTATGTAGGGTTTTGTTGATCAATCAATAAAATATTTTATTTATTTGTAGTTTTTTTTATGCTTGAGTCCACTATTGAGATTAACCCAAGGAAACTTACAAAGTAGTGGTATTACTATCCATAATATTTATCCATATTTTTTGCACAATCTTATATTTATCTTGAGTAGAATTTTTTAGTTTGGCTTGATCAAATATCTTGCAACTTACCTTTCCTTTCTTTAGACATTTTAACATGTGCAATTATTTTTTGATGACTTGGTGATGATAAAGATGAGTTTTTTTTTTTATGTAGTTAGTCTTTATGGATGAATTCTATGTATGTCATCCATTTTAATTTACTTTGGGGGTTCTCTTATAATAAGAATTTTTATTTTTTAATTTATCAATAAAGGTCGGATGGGTGGCAAAATCCAATTATATGTATATTAAGTTTAGGAAATGATTTTAAGTTTGAATGTGTCCCCTGCAGATTTGGTGGTTCGAGATAGGCAGCAAAATTGACTTCCACTTCCCACCTGTTATTTACCGTCTCTTCTTCCGGCTTCATCTGGAGTATGTCTCGAAGCGTCTTGGTTGTTGGCTATGGAGCCTGTAACTGATCCACGGGTGGGATATGAGGCCGAAGCGGTTTTAGCTCTCAACAACTTGACGGCCAACAAACTCTGTCTCAGCGCCTTTTAATGGACCTGTGGGTTCGATTACCTACCGTGTTGGTGATTTTGTTGTATAGAAGTTGGGCGTGCTGGGCTGAGATAAGAATGCCTACCGTGTTGGTTTTTTTTTCTTCAAGCCTCGATGCCTCCCGATATGTCGATCAGGTATGCAATCCGCTCTTCGCCATGCTAATTTCATCATTGTAGAGCTCTGATTTCGAAAACAATTGTGTAAGTTTCTTTTACTCTTATCTAAGACAGGTCAATTTCAACCATTTACACATTTGCTTTAATGGTTCGATAACGTTAATGGTTCTTTTCAGCTTTATGAGTGACATGCATCATCTTTTTCAAAGGAAACAAAGCAAATAAAAGAGTTGAATCTTTGTGATGTTTTAGGGTTATATATGCATTAAATCAGACTTGCAAGTGATCTTTTTTTTTTTTCTGTTGTAGCTGTCTTGAAGATATCACGTTTAATCAGCGGAGTTATGGGGCCGAAGCGAGCTAACGGTGATTTGGAGCACAAAGCATCTCAAGCAGCGGCAAAGAAACCTCTGTTAATCGAGACACGATCTTCCTTCTCCCCCTTCAAGGTGTGGATCAATTCAAATATGTGAATGCGGATTGATTCATCATGTACTGCAATTTGGACACTGAGCTTTTAGACTAATTGAAAGTTGCCCAAGCCTCAAGAATGTAGCAATGACTACATAACATGGTTGAATTTGTTATTGTTTGTTTTATGTTACAAATTTAAGAGCTACGACTTATGTTAAGGGTTTATAATAAGAATCGTACACTTATGCAAGAGATCATCTCACGTACTTGATCTTGGACAATTATAAAAAAAAATATGATCCGCAAGTCTATTGTATTGTTTGTTTTATTCTCTCTCTGAGTTTTCATGGTATGTAAAGGGATTATAATAAGAATCATACATTTATACAAGAAGTCTAGGTGGCTGCCGATATTGGGAACGATGAATAGGATAGCGGGGGAAGGTGCAGGCGTTGAATCGCCCCAAGTCTCGGCCGGCAGGCAACCATATACACTGAACCACAATCTCTCCCCACTCTCGAAAAATTATCGCATCCCTCAAAATAGTCCCTTCACTCACAAAATATTATAGTCATGTTTATTGGCAATTTAAACAGTATATTGTCTTGCTTTTAAGATTTTAAATTTGGCATTTTGAATCAAAAATCCGATTTCAAAATTTATGGCCATGTTTATTGGCATTTTTTTTTTCTGAATTTAAAAATCTGATCTTTCATGGCCGTGCTCGGGTATTAGATCAAAATTTCAAAAATTTTGAAATCCGATTCAAAATGCCCGGGTACTGAATCAAATTTTAAAATGCCAATTCGTTTAAAAATTTGGTGCTTATCAGATTTCAAAATGCCAATTCGTTAAAAAATTACTTATCAGTTTTGAAATTTTGATGCATATCGGAATGTCAAATTCAAATGCTTATCGGATTTGAAAATTTGATGCTTATCGGAATGTCAAATTCTCAAATGCTTATCGGATTTGAAAATTTGATCTTATCGGATTTCAAGATTTTGATGTTTATCGTTATCGGAATGCCAATTTTTAAGATGTTTATCAAAATGCCAATTTTCAAGAAGCTTATTGGAATGCCAATTTTCTAGGATGATAAGCATCAGATTGTACTTTTTATTTAGCATCAAATCTGATGCATCATATAAGCATCTTTTCGACATTTTTTTTCTTTCATGGACGTGCCTATTGGCATTTTTTTTTTTTTTGGATTTCAAAATCTGATCTTTCATGGCTGGATTGGCATTTTTTCGAAATCTGAGTTAGAAAATCTTGATTTTTTTTTCTTTCATGGCATCTGGATTTTTTATAAAAAATCAGATTGTCATTTTAAAATCAAACAACATTTTGAAATTGGCATTTTGAAACGAAATTGACAAGACTGTATGTTTCTATTTTCGGAGGTCAATTGCAAGGAGGCAACCGGTGCGGTGTGAATAAGAGACGAAAACCCTATAACCTCCCCCCCCCCTCCTTCCCTGAAAACCTAACCCGTCCCCCCTCCATTTCTCTCTCTCTCTCTCTCTCTCTCTCTCTCTCTCTCTCTCTCTCTCTCTCTCTCTCTCTCTCTCTCTCTCTTTCTCTCTCTCTCTCTCTCTCGATCCTTTGATCTCTTTCTCTGGGTTTCTACCGATGCGAGGAAGGGCAAGAAAGGGGGCTCCTGCGGACGCCATCATCGAAGGGTTCGAGCCCAATCCGACCACCGATTGCCGGGGGACTCCTGTGGACCCCATCACCAGGGGTTTCTGTGGAGGCCTCTGTCGGAGTGTGCTATCCCACTCATTTACACCCAAGCTTTCTCTCATCTATGTCATGTGTGGACAGGGACGGTATGGGATGGGTGAGTCGGTCTCTACGCTCAAGTGGTCACCGTCGGAACCTCTGCGTAGCCCTTTCTACACCCTCTCCGGTGGACGCACTCGACAATGGCGAGGAGGTCGTCACCTCCTCCTCCCCCCCCCCCCCTCCCCTTTCCTTCTCCGATGATAGTAGCGATGGAAGAAGCGGCACCCAATCCAAGAAGGGGCACCCAAGCCCCCTCCTCCCTCCTCTCTAGCGACAAGAGAAGGGCATCACATCTTCCTCTCTCCTCTTGATCTCTCCCTCTCCTCTATCGGTGGGAAAAAGCAGCAGCAACAATTGGAGCATTATTGGGCCTCGATCTTCTACACGCAGCCCCCATCAACCTAGGTCTCTCTCTCTTTCATTCTCTCTCTTTCTTGAGAGAGGTGCAGTTGAAGCTATGCCTTCTCTTTTTGCCTATCAAAAAATGTTATCAAAAAAATCATAAAAATATATTTTATGAATTCTGCGTCTAGATTCAGTGTTTGAGTATTTGAAATTTTGTAAGAATGATGAAATTCTCGATTGCATCCTTTCGAGTATCTAGATTTGGATTAGAATGACCGCTTTTATGCTTCATCGGTAATATTCGAAAGATTTTGTTTGATGAAATGCAGAATTCACAAAAATTTTGGAGGATCTAGATTTGGACTTTGGAGCATCTAGATTCTTCTTTGGGTCTTTGGTGTGATTTAACTATGCCGTTGAAGCATGAAAGCGGCTCATACAAGTCCGAATCTAGATACTTAATAATTTCATTATTCTTACAAAATTTCAGTTGACTGAAATTTCTGAGTTTTAATCTCACAACATTTCAGTCGACTGAAACAAAATCAGGGCAATGATTTGTGTTTTTTTAAGTATATTGTTTGTGCTTTTTTTAAAAAAAATAATGCATGATTTTCTTAGTGAAAAACCATGTTGATGGAAGCTGCATCTCTCGACTCCATGTTGTTCAATGACACTGTTGTACCCATCGATGTTCGAGGTTAATGAAGAGCACCATGAAGAAAATAGACAAAAAGACCGAGATAAAAGAAGGCTACAAAGTTTCTGATCCTAAACCTTAAATGCAAATATGGGGTAACGACAAGAAACGAAGGCACGATTTATTTTTTCAATGATAGTAGATGGAGGCGATAGTGCAATAAGCGAAGACCCAAGCGGAAATGGAGTAGATCGACAGTGGCGGACAGTTGCGACAGTGCTGATGACGAGACTTTTATTTTTCTTATACTTTCTCCATTTTTCGGACAAGAGGGGATAACCAATCTTGAAATAACCAATCTTGAAATATTATCACCTCCCTTGAAATATTATCGTCGTCCTTGAAATATTGTTGTCGCTCTCGAAATATTGTTGCCGCCCTCGAATTTATGTCACAATCCTTAAAATATTGTTGTCACCCTCGAAATGTTTTTCATCGTCCTCGATAACTTTTGCGTGCCCTTGGGCACGGGGTTTTTACTAGTATATATATATATATATATATATATATATATATATATATATATATATATATATATATATATAGAGAGAGAGAGAGAGAGAGAGAGAGAGAGAGATGTGACCATGTGAGAATGAAAACACACACACACACACACACACACACACCATATTTACAAACTTAATTAGGTAATCAATCAACTTGGGCCCTTATTTTTCAAGCATCCAGGAATGCAGTTACTACCAATACAGTACACACCATATCCCTCTCCGCCTCTAATCCATATTCGTATAAAATAACAAGCTTCTGATCAAAAAGCACAAAACCGACCCGTGGTAGAAAGAGAATCCGTATTTGTATAACAGCAGCAGCTGCTGCAACGAAGAAGACAGAACGATGCAAAGGTGCCGCTGAAACATTGTTCATCTGTGGTGGCTCCTCCCCCCTTTCTACATTTCGCCAGCATGTATCCATTACAGATGTTGGTTAGAATCATCACACTAACCCAATTCACAAAGGCCAACAGCTAAACCGATTGATAATAATTTTCCGACCTGCTGTCAACCCATCAAGACTGGCGCCGAAAGCACTTTGCAACATTGGGAGGGCCACATAGTGAGGACGAAGCACAGGGAGCAAATCAAGAGAACAAACAGAGATGCGACGACAAAAGATTCCCCTCATGAACATAAAACACACGTGATCCTCTAGCCAAGATCGAAGGAGGGGGCAGATAAACAGCAGCCTAATTACTTGCTTGAGTTAGGTCAATACTAGTACTTCTTTGATGTGCGGTACCATTTGAGATATACTTGTACCTCGTATTGGAAGCTTGAAGGGGGTTTGCTTAAAACTGTAAGGCTCTGCAGAAGCATTGAACAAGTCAGTAGCAGGAAATCTCATCTATCCGCAATCAGGCAGGCACGAGTCAAATACCAGACTTTTTATCACATTCAAGCCATCGGCAAACCATAATGCCGTGCCATTGTTAGACCGCCGTGCCATTGTTAGACATTTCGTAGGCCAAAGCGCCTCTGCCTTTTCTGAAATGAACTTAGAGCCTCGACATACTCCGACTCTCCGAAATCAGGCCACTGTGCCTTTGCAAAGTAGAGCTCACTGTACGCCGATTCCCATAGTAAGAAGTTGCTCAGCCTCAGCTCGCCACTAGTTCGGATAAGTAGGTCGGGGTAAGGAGAATCTATGGCACGGTGTGTTTCCAGCTGTTGTGCGATCAGAGACTCGGTGATATCTGCCGGTTCAAGCACCCCGTGCCTTACCTTCTTTGCAATCTTTTGGCATGCTTGCACTATGTCGCTTCGGCCGCTATAGCTAATTGCGACAATCAAATCTAGCCGTGAATTGTTCCTTGTCATCTCCTCTACTTCTGCTGCCAGCTTTTGTAGCAATACTGGGAGCTTTGAGGAATCACCAATGATGCATACCCGAATCCCTTCCCTGCCAAGAACCAACCAGTTTTTTTAACTTCCTGAAAATGAATACAACTTGGAACAACAATGCTACTGGCCTTACAAAACTGTTCATATACTATCAAGTGATGCAACTCGACCTTTTTCATCCAAGCTGCCTTTTCAAATTTTATGCATATCGAATCAGCATGTAATATTATCATACAAGTTATGCATGAGAAATTTGCTTGAGCCCATGGTTATCATTTGTCTGTGACTGCACAAGTGCACGTGTGTGCGGGCGTGCATGCATATGCGTTGCATGTATGTTGTATGTGCGCGCATGCGCGCGTATGTGTGTATGCATGCCTGTGAGCGTGAGTGTGTGTGTGCACTGCGTGTGTGCATTATCGTAAGTGAGAGAGAGAGAGAGAGAGAGAGAGAGAGAGAGAGAGAGAGAGAGAGAGAGAGTACATGAAAGGTCTTTTGGACTCAAATCAGAAAATGTAATATTCCAACAGTGGGGACCATGATAGGCTTTTGTATTGGCAGGTATTGTATACTAAGGCAACACATTTATTTTAAATAAGATCACTAACCTGTTGCAAATAAAACCATGTTTTTAAAGCAAATATTATGGCATGCCAGCCTTGGTAAGAAGACTACAAATATTTGCTTGATTTAAGTGTATGGATATTTCGGTAGAGCATTCAATTCTTCAAAAATATATGCCAGTCTTGGCATGATGATTGTATTCATCCAGAATAATTGCATGCTTTCTAGTTATGCTTATTGAACCATAGCTGGTATATCCAACAGTTAGTGGAAATAGCAATGTTCTCTATGATTTTTGTCGGCACCCCATAACCAGACTAACAAGTAGGGTTTGGACTCTCACCTCCTTCAGTAGATAACGACAAGTTCCACATATAAAAGCAAATTGGTTCAATACAACTATACAAGTAGCACTTTCAAAACTCTTATATACAAAGCCGTAAGAAAAACAGCATGCACCAAGCTTTACCCCTTTATTCAGGACTGCTTCAGTGCATTGTGAAAATAATGAAACCTTATTCGCCATTCAATCCAATTAAGGGTGTGCATCAATTAAAGCTTTTCAAAATCGTTCACACAAGTCCCACTATATTTGATCTCTCTCTCTCTCTCTCTCTCTCTCTCTCTCTCTCTCTCTCTCTCTCTCTCTCTCTCTCTCTCTCTCTCTCTCTCTCTCTCTCTCTCTCTCTCTCTCTCTCTCTCTCTCTCTCTCTCTCTCTCTCTCTCTCTCTCTCTCTCTCTCTCTCTCTCCAACACTTTGATAGAAAACCGAGCAGCTCTCTTTAACAGTCTCACCTTTGCTGTACACCATCATAAAACTCAATCAATTTTGCATCTTCTATCAATACAACTCCTAAGACTCGTCTAATGCAATCATTTGTTACTATTTCTATCCTCTTTTGCCATTTATGCACTTCAGCTTTCTTATCTTCCTAACGCTCATCCATATATCAAAGGTTGTACATAGAGTCTTGAAGTGATGCATGACGAAGTATGGGTGCCACCAGAATCAATAAAAATACACTATGAACTCCAATTTTATAGATCAAGACTCGTATCTTATCCATCGACCAGTCCCATTTTGCTTTATATTCTACATGTCTCTGACTCTCTTGTCACTAGCTCGGATATGCATGGATAAGGACATCGGTCTTAGAATACGCTCGGTCATAGAAAGATTGATTAAGGGAATAGTGATGCTTATCGTTATGAGGGTAGCAAGCATAGGAGGACTGTTTAGGACGATAGGACATTGTAAGAGGAGCTCTAATTCGAAACTGATGTAGGACGAAGTAGGGGACCTGCGGTAAAAATACGCTCTGATCTCTAATTTTACAGATCAAGACTCGTAACTTATCCAGCGACTGGTCACATTCTGCTTTCCATTATGTGTATCTCCATCTCCAGCATCACAGTTTGCAAACCCAGCTACGCCAGAGGAGACTCCACCTCCCATGGAGTTTCGTCCACCACCTGCGCCTACAGAGGAGACTATGCACCTTCCAAGGAGCTTCCACTACCGCCTTCAATGAAGCACTCGCCACTAGTCGTGCTACTACCTGCAGGCCGTTGAAGCTAATTATGCCGAGATGGTTCTACCAATTGAGCCAATACCGGGTGACGACTCAGTATACTAGCCACAATCGTTGACTTCATCGGGCTAGATCTTCCACCATCGGCTCAGGTTCTCTTTCAGTTTCACATACACTTGGGCATGTTTTCTTTTGAGATACTACATCAACGAGCCCTAATGACCATTTTTATCAAAGCATGTGCTAGCACTTCTCTAACTTCTGGTCCCCACTCGACGGCAACACATGTTGATGCTTATGAAAAACAAGATGCATTGCTCAAAAATACATATCTTTCTATGAAATAACCATGAGCGGCACTTACATATAAAAGAGTTCTAGAATACATAACCTATCATCAGACCCAAGATGAGATCTTAAATGTTTAGCACCTAAAACATTTTGTACGTTTCTTAGAAGAATTCATGATTTTTCATATTCAAAAAGGTAAGAAATATACTGATTGATCCAATCTATGGATGCTTTGATTTGGTTTTTCTAGCAAAAAAGGGTGGTGAATCTAGACGACTTTCACCATCGGAGCAATGCAGAGAACTCCCGAGCTTAGATGATGACAGAACAATGTAAATTAGATCACATGTCGAAAGCTGTTTAAAGAAGTGATATTTTAATGCAAAACATGCAGCTCTGATTCTTCAATTATTTCGACTCAAAAATCCATATAAACCTGTGGTCAACTAGGCAGATCAACCTGATAAAAATAGAATTGCTCAGGATAATTCCAATTACCAGGTGGCATGATGCATAATGTGTGATACAAATAGAATGGCTTAGGACAATTCCAATCCACGGGTTAACTGCATTTTATTCTAGTTAAAATGCAGTCAAATGGACTGAGTCAACTTGATATGATAACATATGGCATTGTATCACGTTGGTAATATGTAGGTATGATGCATATTGTGCGATACATACGATTTGGTAAGATACTTGAACCCCATGCTATATACTTACGATGCAGTACATGTTGTGTTGATTAGTTTTCACCCTTGACGCCTTACGTGTCATGAATTTGATGTTCAAATCTGTACAATAAAATAACTATGGTTCGCATAGTTTGGTTGCTCCATTGAAGATTTTTTGATAGTGTCTCTCACCTGAGTTCCTAACATCTTGTCTTATGACACCCCTTTCTTGCAATCATGTACTCGAACGAATAAGCAAACTCATCAAGAAAACAACTTCACGTTTTTTAGATTGCTCGTGCATTACTTGTTCGCCCATGAACCTCATTAGTTCGAGGCTACAGCATTCCTCACCTATATCAATCTCATTAGACATACTTCCTCTGTTTTAACTTGGTTCTCGCCCTGTGGGTGCATATACTAATTCCTTCTTCTAGTGGGAAGGATAATGTGCTTAGGGGTATTTACTTCATCTTGGGCATAGCTACAAGGTTTGAAGATCACAATTAAGTTTTTTCCTTTTCTTTAGAGACCAGAATGACTCTCTGTCACTCTTCCTTGTCACAATAGTCAAAATCCTCACTAACAATTTCTTTTAAATAAATACCATACCATTTTTTGTTCCATGCTTTGAGCTTGTCCTTTAAAAAATTTAATTTCGTATCAAGATGCTTTGAAGCACTACCAAAAGGATTATAATCCTTCAACCATATCTCACTAGGCTCCATGAAGTCTAAATGGTTTCACCAAATCTTCTCATAATGGAAGGGTTTCCTACCCCACTATACACTCTTTGGATCAATACATAATGAGTTATGATCAGAATCCATCCTCATGATTGATAGTGATGAATACACTCTTCCTATTCAATCTAAACACACTTCACCAAGTTTAGCAAAACATAATGAGTTATGATCAGAATCCATCCTCATGATTGATAGTGATGAATCCTCTCTTCCTATTCAATTTAAACACACTTCACGAAGTTTAGCAGAATCCATCTTCATGATTAATGGTGATGAATCTTCTCTTCCTATTCAAACTAAAGTCCTCGTCAATCAAGGCTTCCCACAATTCTAAGATGCTTGTTAACCTCAGTAAAATGTCTTGTATATCTAGAATGACTCCTATAACTAGTAGGTTCAAATTGAAGGCATGTGGCATTAAGATACCTTGTAATGACCATGGGTTTGAGAAAGAAATTAATCATTGCCCTAGTTTTATCCCAAAACATGCCTCTAAGTCCAATTAAATTAGTTACAGTCAAAGGTTCTCCAACACTCTTATTTCGGGAAAAAATTAAAATTTATACCTCTTAGTATGTTGCCTCAACCACTACTATTCCATATAGCCAAGATACATCTTGACTAGGGGTGTAAAATCAGCCTGATTGCCTATGGCCCGACCAGAGGACATCGTGGGTTGGGCCCTGCCACTCCCAACCCACAACCCTACCCGAAACAACACCCGCCTGGCCGGCCCAAAATTTTGTAGGTTTTGTATGTATATACACCTTAATAGCATATACCATTAAAAAAAGATAGCGCAGTGGTTAATCATTGAATAAAGGCTGAAGGTCATATGTTCAAAACTTACGGCTCCATATTTTTTACAAGAGTTCATTGGTAGACCAATAATTTTGACCTGATACGCACAAGTCCGACCCGGCCCGAAACTCGATAGGGTCAGGATCGGGCCTCTCCCTTGGACCCATGGCTCAGCCCGGCCTATGTACAATGTCAGGCCCGAGCAGGCCAACTCCTTGCCGGCTTGATTCGGCACTGTAGCGTCTCCACCCGACCCATTTTACACCCCTACTCTTGACATCCCTTAACTTGATTATATGTCGTTTTAACGATATATCCATCAAAGGTCCAAAACAAGGTTTGAGAATTCATGTTCGGACATAGCGAAAAACGAATTGGTTCGGTTGGCGGTTTTGAAACACACTATTTAAATCGAGAAAAGTTAGAAATTATGTCTGACTCGGCCAATTCATTTTTGATTCATGTCTAATTTGTCCTATTCGGACTTGATTAGGAAAGATTAGGTTTGATTCAGCCTGTTTCGGAATCAATCTAGCCAAGTTGGCAAAATTGGATCCAAACCAAAGCATATTCCGAGTTTGGGGAGGTGCTTTGATTTGGATTGGCCTAATCCAAAGTGTTTCGAGTTATGAGGGTGTTTGAGTTTGAATTAGTGAAAATCTGAACATATTCATGCTCGGACGAAAACTCAAGCTATAGTCCAAAACCTTAAACAATTGGCTGGAAAGAGACTCAATCTTTAACTCTTTAGTGAAGGCATTGTTGGAGATGTGGCTTAAAATAAGCTACATAACGGCTCCGAGGTTCGTGCGCGAAGAAATGACGGAAGACGGAACAGAGGAAGGAGCGAGATGGGGGCGACATTGCAGGATTTCGCCCGAGCGAATTGGCAGGACCTAGCGAGTCTCGAGGTTCGGGAATTTTGCCAGGGAGCCCACTGATTTCTCCCGAGCAAAATCTGCTTGTAACATGGGTTCGACCGCATCTTCACATGGGATTCCTTGTACAAGTTGGACATGGATTTGGGTCTATAAATATGAGGTTCTAGGACGAACTAACATGGTTTTGAAGCCTTTTTAGGGTTGAGAGGGTAGCCATCATCAATGAAGAGGGAGGGGAACCCATCGGGGGACCTTAGGGTTTCGATAAGGGAGTTTTTTCTTGTTCTTCGGGGTGGATATGGGCTGTGGGATCTCTTCTCCTTGTGTAATCTCTTCGAGGGTGTGTGAGAGGGATTGGTAGAGACAAACAAACGTGTACTCCTGTTTCCCCATACTAGTGAATTCATTGATCGTCGTTACCTGAATCTTGTGTGATTGCTTGTGTTTGATTCTATCTTCATCTCGATTGGTGATCGTCTACCAGTGCCGGTTCTTCACACCTCGTGTTCTCTCCATTGCACGGGCCCTCTATTTCACAATAACTAGTATCATAGGCTCATAGCTATTTTGTTGGCGATTCCTGAGGTGCCAGGTCGAAGGCAAAGAAATCGGAGATGAAGATTCAAGGTGAACATAAGGTTCAAGATCGAGAAATTTGATGGCCGGATCAACTTTGGCTTGTGGCAAATACAAGTCAGAGATGTATTAATCTAGACCAGGTTGCACAAAGCTTTAAAGGGCATCAAGCTGCACAAGATGACGGATGACGAGAGGGATGAGTTTGACTTGAAGGTAGCGAGCGCAATTCGGATGTGTCTCACGAAGGTCATGTTGGCGAACATCTACATAGAGGTTTCTGCAGCAAAGTTGTGAGAGAAGTTGAAAAGCAAGTACATGGTCCGATCGCTCACAAACCGATTGTACCTAAAGCATAAGATCTTCAATCTTCATATGGTGGAAGGTCAGGGATCGAGGAGCATGTCTCGGTTTTCAATCAACTGACGATAAAATTACTCAATGTCGGTGAAGACATGGAGGACAAAAAGCTACTTCTCGGATCACGAGCACAGTCCTACGAACACTTGAAGATCACAATGCTCTACGAGAAGGAGTCAAATTGGAGGATGTCAAGGATATGCTTCTCTCAAACGAACTTTGGATGAGGGAGACAAGCGAGGTGGTTGTTGACATCCAGGCCAAGGCTTTGACGGTGTATGCAAGGCTGAAGAAGAAGAAGAAGCAATGTTCTTTCTGGAAGTGCTATCGATCCGGGCATTACAACTCGGAGTGCAAGTGAAAAGGTGGAGCAAAACCTTATTGTTCAGAGTTATCCAAAGACAAGAAAGTTACCGAGGGTGAAGAATCCATAGATTATAGCGTGTTAGAGGAATTCGGCGATGGGGATTACCTGATGGTTACCACTGATTCTATATCAGGCCAGGAATGGATAATTGATAGTAGGGCCACACATTATAGTTATTCGCACAGTGAATGCTTTAACAAGTATGCGGAATGCGATGGTGGAAGAATGACGGCTGGTGATGGCTCCAAGGCGCTGATAACGAGAGTCGGGGATATTCAACTTGAGATGTCTAACAGGCGAGTAAAGACACCCAAGGATATCCGTCATGTTCCAGCTTTCCAGGTGACGACAAAATCCAGTTTCTCTTTCCAAACTAGATTCTCTCGGGGTGAAGTTCGTTGGTGGAGGTGGAGTTGTGGAGGTCTAAGACAGAATATCCATAATCATGAAGTAGACCTTGAGTGGAGGTCTATACAGAGTATCCGGGAGAGCGGTAGCACATGTATGGTGTTCAGGGAAGAACATGGGTGCAAGTGGAGCACGCTCATGGGAGAGGATGATCAGGAAATGGGTTTTAGTAGCCAAGTCTAACGACTTGGGCAATCACCAGGCTCGGTGATTAAGCCTAGCGAGGGGGCAAAGGTGGTGACAAATTGACAATGATTAGGCGATGAATTTACTGCATTCGAAGAGACGGAGTTTGTGTTCGAGGATTGTTCTTGTCTTGTTTAAAGCCAAGGTGGCGATTTTTGGAGATGTGGTTTGAAACAAGCTACATAACGGCTCTGAGGTTCGTGTGTGAAGGAACGGCGGAAGAAAGAGCAAAGGATGGAGCGAGACCAGAGGGTATTGCAAAAATTTTGCCCGGGTGCCGTACAGGTCGCGCGCCCAAACGAATTGGCAGGACCTAGGGAGTCTTGGGCTTCAGAAATTTTGCCCAATCACCCACTAATTTCACCTAGGCGAAATCGACCTGTAGCACGGGTTCGACCTTCGTATGGGATTCCTCGTACAAGTTGGACACATACTCGGGGGTCTATAAATAGGAGGTTCTAGGATGACCCTAGCATGGTTTTGAAGCCTTTCTAGGGTTGAGAGGGAAGCCATCATCAAGGGAGATGGAGGAGAACCTATCAGGGGACCTTAGGATTTCTGTGGGGGGATTTCTTCTTGTTCTTTGGGGTGGGTTCGGGCTGTGGGATCTCTTCTCCTTGTATAATCTCTTCAAGGGTGTGTACGAGGGATTGATAGAGACAAACAAGCGTATACTCTTGTTTCCCTATACTAATGAATCCATTGATCACTGTTACCTGAATCTTGTGTGAATGCTTGTGTTTGGTTCTATATTCTTCTCGAGGATGTTGGTTCTTTGCACCTCATGTTGTTTTCTCTGATGCACATGCCCTCAATTTCACAACAGGCATATCTAAAGCATTATCTTTACTCGATTTATGAAGAGAGATCTATAGCTACAAGTCTACTAACACTCAATCTTGGAAAATCCTAGGTAAGTAAGTTCATTAAAGACATATGAGTACCCGCCCAGCTTCGAACTACAAGAGAATGCCAAACTAGCATCACTAAGATGATGGTTGTTTGGAAAGGATTGGTGAGGTAGGAGCTCGACCTCAACAATCTCTTCTCTTTATAAAATTAAGTAATTCTTTACACTTGTCAACTCCCTAGGGCAGTAACATTTAGATAGATCAGAACAATAGAGATGAACTTTCAAAAATAAATTAACTAATTACTTACATTATTTATCTCCACAACCTTCTTACCTTGTTGAGACTATGAGACTCTCACTACAAATCCTAGAACATTTAGATCAGAACAATATAAATGAACTTTCAAAAATAAATTTACTAATTACTTACATTATTTATCTCAACCTTCTTACCTTGTTGAGACCATGAGACTCTTACTACAAATCCTAGAAGCTTTCTCACCCTAAAACCTCAAGAACTAAAAAGCTATAAATATATCCATGAATTATGACGTCTTGTACAAATATATCTCGAGAAGTCGGTTACCTCTCATTATCAGGCTTTCCTTGAATCTCTCTCTCTCTCTCTCTCTCTCTCTCTCTCTCTCTCTCTCTCTCTCTCTCTCTCTCTCTCTCTCTCTTCATATAGCCTTTGTTTTCTTTGGCCAAGGTGGAAGTTTCATCATTTTACTTATGTTGCTGACATAATTCTAAAATGGTTTATACGCCAGCATGCCCATAATGGATTTAATAATTGAATAATGAACAAGTATACCTTCTATTAGGAGTGGACACACTAGACAAGGAGCTCAAACTGAAGACATGGAGAGAGCTAAATGTTGAACTACAACTCTTAACTGCAATAACCGGTGTGCTATCAACCCAATTTTCCATGAGAGGACGAATCACATCGAGATCGACTGTTACTTCACTTGATAGCACTATGAGGCCCAGACTCTCTCCCCCTTAGGTTTCTTTTGTAGAGCAAATTGTTGACTTCTTCACAAAGTCACATCCAACTCCCCCGTTCTAGTTTCTTGTTCACAATCTCTTGGTTTTGATCCACTGTGAGTTTGAAAGGAGGGGGGTGTTAGTCATATGTATAGCCATATCTCTCTTGTGTATAGAAGCCTCATATGAGGACACATATGTACTCTACATATTGGCCCATTGGCCCTAATGAAAGCAGTACATTCTCTCTCAAACCCTAGCCTCCATCTTTCTCTCTCCTAGGGTTAGTCGTCACAATGTCCATAGCTAATTTCATAAAAAAAATAACTTTGCAGCAATAGGTCTAAAGCTCCAAAAGGTGTACTTCCATAAGAGAAAAATGCTAACTTCCTCATGTGATTAACTAGTCTCAACACTTTAAGGAGGCTTTCTCCTCCCTCAACTAATGTTTGAAAAGGCAACCACCTAGGAACCCACAGAGGATTGGAAAATCCCCATGCCACCTAGTCATGCACTTGAGCGTAGGGATGGCAATGGTGCAGTTTTGGGCAAAACCGAAAACGCACCGCAACACCGAACCGCCACATCGAAACCGCACAGCATCACGACGGTGTACCATTATATAAGCAAAACCAAATCCTCACCATGCGGTATGATGTGGTGCAGTGTACCACGGTTTATCATTATAATGGCCTAAACGGTGCGGTTTTTTATGGTTTTGGTCAAAACCGAAACCGTACCGCGACGGTTTTATATTTTGGTAAACCAAAACCACACCATGCAGTGTGGTTTACAGCGATTTTCGGTTTTAAACAGCACTGTTGTCTTCCCTAATTGAGCAAGTTTAGCCTCTTTGACGACTTATTTGGCAACACATAAGCCGAGATAGGATTTTCTTCTACTTGTCTTTCTCAATTTCTATTTAATCCTATGACAGTGTGGTAGCCATGATAAGATCACACACAACATTCTAAACAACGCCTAAGAGACTGCCTAAGTAGCTTTTTAAGATGTTTACAGGAGGTGGGATGTCGTGTTGGGTACATGGAACACATAATTCTGGGAAAGATTGACTATGAAATATGGTATAAACAATTGGTAAGAATTTCTAGGTAGATGAACAATAAAAGAAAAGTTTTACCCATCATTGCATGCAGATGATCTAGTGCCAAGATAAAACCTTGTAAGTTAATATAGGATAAATTTGCTACTTTGAAAACTAAAGTTGGATTTATGAATTTCAGAACTTGAAAGTTTGAGAACTGTGTTGACATATACTACTTATTGGTTCCTAAATAGATCAATTATGCAGGCGGGCCAAAATTATCATCAGTACGCCTAAAGAATATTAGGAGAGTCTTTACAACTATAGTTAATGTAACGATTGTGTTCTACGATAAGAACATGGAAAAAGTCACATGTGGCTTGAGAAAACGTCAACCATTGAGTGCCCCATTTTAGTGATAAACTTCACGATCTAAATAATTAAGAAAAATCCTATACTTAAATGGTGAGAGGTGTATTGACTGAGGTTAGTTAATATTTTCGTCTTGCTTGCGGATTTCAAAACTAAGGGAAAAATCTTGCGTCACTACTTATTGATGTAGAAAATATTATCGTGGAAAATCTAGCATGGTGTATCAAAATTACCAATCCTAAAGTATGATTAGTACAACAATAATAGGAATTATTACTAGTGAAAAAAATAATAAGAAGAAAAATTGCTATGAGATAGTGAAAAATATTATTATATTTCATTATAATTTATTTTTCTATTTTTTTAATCTTTATAAGCTCCCTGATTGCGTGAGCATAAGTTTCGTGACCACCAAGGTAGGACTTTCTAGCCATAAATTGCTCCTTTTTGGGTTTCTTGCCATACACCTCTCATGTCAAGTTGTTGGGTAGGTTTTCTGCACAAACTTAGGAGTATTGACATCAGGTGATAGGCAGTTAGAAAATCTTTGTCAACCTTCCTTATAGTCGACCCCATCTTCGATTGGATATGGACTTGGATGATGTGATGATAGGAATAGGTTTATTGTGAAAATATTATGGGGAGAAAGAAGCCTATCAATGGATATATTTCCGATTTGAAATTTTATTGGGTAATTATCTAGCTAAGAACGTCAATAAAATAAGGAGTGGTATTGAAATGGAAGATGTTGGAATGGATAGACCCACTATCTTTAAAGTTACATGATAATGATGATAGTGTTGATGATGATATTTGAGAGGGAAAAAAAAAAAGGTTAATGTGTGAGAGGTCCCTAACAACAGATCCATCCCGTGAACATGACACCTTAAATTTCATTTAGCCTAAGGTCCCTGCTTTTTTTGGTAAACCGGAAAGTACCCTGGGTTTCTTCTCCCATCTCTCTCAAGCAGCTCTGGTGGCAGCGACAAGCAGCTCCAACGGCGATGGCAGCAACTAGCATCTCCAGCAGCGGCAGCGAGCAGCTCCGGCGGCGGTGTTCGGTTCGGTGAGAATCCTAGGTCTAGGATTCATCCCATGGCCTATAGATCTCAAGGTTAGGGTTAGGATTAGGGTTAGGGTTAGGTTCAGTTCGGTACAGTTTGACGGCGAAGACGAGTAGCTCCGGCAAGCTCCTCGAGGCCAAGCGGGTTCACTGTTTCGGTGGCATGAAAAAAGCAAAATTTGAAATACTATAGAGGGTATTTTCGTCCACGATATTTCAAAGTCTTTAGGCTAAACCGATCGCTTTTTCAGGCCCCTCACTAAGTCCCCCCCAACAGAAAAGAAATATTGAGAGGGGTTTTATTTGAATGCGCCCATAGATCGTTTGACAAGGAAGGAATATGTTGGTTCATGGAGAGACCAGTTATTCTCCTCCTCGCCAATGATTGCTTGGAATGGCACCCATTATGTAGAGATGCCGAGAATTATATCATGAAGGGATGGGTATTCAGTTGGTAAATTGGTGTTTAAGGGCAACATACCTCACAAAATCCGTCATTTTCTCCTTGAGAACCCTTTGGAACAACATCATCAGGAAATCAACCTCTGGCTGCAATGCTCCAAGGTGAAAAGTTTTAGTTCCAGAGAGAGAGAGAGAGAGAGAGAGAGAGAGAGAGAGAGAGAGAGAGAGAGAGAGAGAGAGAGGGTGACCTTGGGTCGGAGCCAGTTCTCGGAGGAGAAGGCGAAGACGGTGAGGGCTCGGATCCCCCACTTGCAGGAGAGCTCCACGATTTTGTTCAGAGAACTGTACCCGGCCTCGTGCCCGGAGGAATCCGGCAGTCCCCTGGCCCTCGCCCACCTGGAATTCCCATCCATTATTATGGCCACGTGCCTCGGCAGCGACTCCCGCCGCAAGGGCGGCGGTATCGCCGGCTCGCTCCCTCCCTCCTCTCCTCCTGTTCGCCTTTCCTTATTCTCAGCAGGCGCAGAGAGCGGAAGGGCCCGGGGCTTCTGATGGGAGACGAGGAGAGTGGTGCCGGGGGCATGACTGATTGGTGGACGCGATCGGCGGCCGAGCGGGGGAGGTGGCCGGACTCGGCCACCACTACGAGTGGGGTTCAGTGCTGGACTCACCGGAGGGGCGGGGTAAGGGGAGAGCAGAGCGATGGGCATGGATTTCTTCTCCTTCAGTTGAGGTTGAAAGAGAGCTTCTAATTACCGATGCACACAATAAATACTGTCTGCGTTTGCAACCAAACACAATTCTTCAATTGCTCTCTCTCTCTCTCTCTCTCTCTCTCTCTACCACTCAGATCAATGCGATGCAGACCACGTGTTTGTTGTTTTTCTTCAAAGAAGAGAGGACGAGTACGTGCTTATTATGATGAACAGTAGGTTTTTCCCAAAATGACCCCCGACTCCTCGGATTTCCTCAAACTGGTCCCACTTGCTTCAAGCATTATTTTTCTTACCACTTTTTTTTTGAACAAAAATTTCCTTAACCTTATACTAAATCCCCAAAGTAAGTCCCTTGCACTTCATTTTGAAGTGATTTTCAGCAGTAAAATAAGGAATGTAAACATTGGACGATGTCCAACAAGGATTCAATCTTATGGATAAATACAAATGATGGTCGTAAAAGTAATATAAAAAGCAACAAGGGTTGGTTTGGGCAATACATGGCCAACCACGCACGTACCATTAGACCCAACACATGGTGAGGTGGCATGCAAGGATCGGTGAAGAGGAGTGTAGGACTTGTAGGCACCGTGGTAATAGAGTAAAGATATATATAGCTAACTTGATGTGACATTTGATGAGGATTTGTGTAACAAACGGCTATAATCATACCATGTCAAGTTGGCAAACGAGTTGGCAATATAGCATTTTCCCCTAAATTGATAGAGTTTCCATATGCATATGGTTATAAAAGTAATGTAAAAAGCAATAAGGGTCGGTTTGAGCAATACATGGCCAACCACCCACGTACCATTAGACCCAGCACATGGTGAGGTGGCATGCAAGGATCGGTGAAGAGGAGTGTAGGACTTGTAGGTGCCTTGGTAATAGAGTAACGATATATATAGCCAACTTGATGTGACATTTGATGAGGATTTGTGTAACAAACGGCTATGATCATGTCACGTCAAGTTGGCAAACGAGTTGGCAATATAGCATTTTCCCCTAGTAATATGGTTGGTGCGGATAGACGACCTTTCTGATGGATAGAGGCGTTAGCCTATCCAAGTGAGGGTCAGCCAACTCGACTCACACTGCAGTTAACTTTCGATCTTCACGGCCTTGGACATGACACATGGCATTTTCGAGGAGGACCAAAAAAAGACGAAGGTATTGACATCAATGACATGTGTTCCTTCTTTGTTCATTTACTCACTCGTCCCTCTCGTTTTTTTTTTTTTGTGAAGAAAAAATCTTGGTTTTGTTTTTCCCCCTTCCATCCTCTTCCCGAATCGCCCTCCCATCTCTTTCTGCCATCCATGCCTCCGGTAGCGAGAGGGAAGCCCTCTTCGTCGTCTTCAAGGCTTCTCATCGTCGAGAGGGAAACCGATTCCGAGGAGAGCTCGTCGTCCTCCGAGGGAGAAGAAGAAGCAGAAGAGGCGGCAGTCCCAGATGAGGAATGGACAAAAATATCCTTAAACTTATACTAAACCCCCAAAATAAGTCCCTTGCGTTCCATTTTGGAGTCATTTTCAGCAGTAAACAAAGGAAAGATGTCCAACAAGGATTCAATCGTATGGATAAATATAAATGATGGAGTTTGTGACAACCCCTACTAAAGTGATGAGAAAAACAAAATTTTATAGTCCTCCAATAAAAATTTTCATTGCAAAGAGGAAGTAAGTGGTGGGATTTTTGACGACATTTTGCGAAGTCATGGTGGAAGCAAACTCTCAGCGCCCTTCGACATATAGAAACACAAGTGGTGTGGTTTTCGATGACTTATATTTCAAGCAATATGAAAACAACTCCCGATGACCTCCGACAATAGTTTCACGATAACGAAGAAAACAAGTGGTGACATTTCCGTCGACCTCTAAGAAACAAAGGGAAAGCAAACTCCTAACAAACTCCGCAAACAACCAAAAAGGCCAATGCAAGATAATTACGTCGTATCTTGCATTCTGGTGTCAGGCCTTGTGTTCTTGCGTTGATCATTTTGCTTTGCCGAAAGCAACATTAAGCGATTATACACGCATTTTTATCCAAAAAAATACACATGTAGATGGCCAACACAAGATAATTACGTGTATTTTTATCCAAAAAATTAATATATGAACATGCAGTGATTTTACACATGCAGATGGTCATACAAGATAATTATGTGTATTTTTATCCAAAAAATTAGTATTCACATGTAGATGATCGTAAAAGTAATGCAAAAAGCAACAATGATCTGTTTGAGTAAAACATAACATTTGAGGGTTATTTTGGGAAAAGCTTTTACTCGCCAACCACCTATGTACCATTAGACCCAGCACATGGTGAGATGGCATGTAGGGATTGGTGAAGAGGAGTGTAGGGCTTGTAGGCGCCGTTGGTAATAGAGTAATGATATATATAGCCAACTTGATGTGACACTTGATCAGTGTGGTCCGTTTGTCCGACAGTAGGGGCCGTGTGAATTCATCGATCGAGGATTTGTGTAACAAACGGCTGTGATCATGCCACGTCAAGTTGGCAAACGAGTTGGCAATATAGCATTTTTTTTCTGGTAATATGGTTGGTGTGGATACACGGACCATCCTGATGGTTAGCGGCATTAGCCTATCCAAGTGAGGGTCAGTCGACTCGACTCGTCACGACACTGCAGTTAACCTCCGATCTTCACGGCCTTGGATATGACACGTGGCAGTTCGAGGAGGACCAAAAAAAAAAAACGAAGTTATTGACATGTGGTTCTTCTTCGTTCATTCACTCACTCGTCCCGCCCGCTTCCCCAAATTTTTTTTTTTTTTTTTGTGAAGAAAAAAATCTTGGTTTTTGTTTTTCCCCCTTCCGTCCTCTCCCCGAATCCCCCTCCCGTCTCTTTCTGCCATCCATGCCTCCGGTAGCGAGAGGGAAGCCCTCTTCGTCGTCCTCAAGGCTTCTCATCGTCGAGAGGGAAACCGATTCCGAGGAGAGCTCGTCGTCCTCCGAGGGAGAAGAAGAAGCAGAAGAGGCGGCGGTCTCAGATGAGGAGGAGGAGGAAAGCGGGAATGGTGGAGGGATCGCAGCGGCGTGCCACGACGAGGGGGGAACGAGGAAGAAGGCGGCCCCCATCACCATCGCTCTCAAGAAAGTCTGCAAGGTGTTCTCTCTATCCATCACCCTTTTTTTTTTTTTTTTTCTGATGGAAATTGTTAGGGTTGGAATTGGAATTGATGGCAGGTGTGCAAGGGGACGGGCCACGAAGCAGGGTTCAGGGGGGCCACATACATCGACTGCCCAATGAAGCCCTGCTTCCTCTGTAAAAAACCCGGTACGGCTCTTCTTCTTCTCCATTTCGACCTCCCCCTTCCTTCTTGGGGGTTGGCCTTGAGATTTCTACTTATATCCCACTCTTGGCTGGGCCAGTTTTTGATGATTGTTGTTGAAGATGAGTGATGAATACCTACTGATTTGTTGCTTAAATCGACAAGCGCATGCTAACTAACATTCATAACGTGATCCGACCGAGTGATTAGAGATTGGAATTGCTAGAGGTTAGGGAAAGAAGCTGGATTGGGTCATACTCCGAGTGTTAACACCCCTAACTTGCAAGGTGCATGACTTGTTGCTCCCAAGATACGGTGAGCTAAAGCACACCGACGGGAGGCATGACGAGTCCACCTGAATATTTCAGGAGCCTAGCTATGAAACACTTCGAAGAAAGATAAAATTTTCTGAAATAACTACTTTGTAATGGCTACCAATCGTTACTAGTTTAATTTAGATCACCCTTTCAAAAATTTAAAATTACAAAATGTAATGGATATCAATCAATGATAGTTTAAAACCTTTATATTGTCGTTATTACACTTAAAAGAATACTTTGAATACTTTGAATTAACAATCAACCACATGCATAAAAACTACAGCAATTTTTTCAAAATAGATCCATTAATATTATAATAATAAAAAATGGATTCAATTTTTTTTTGTTCAGCAACGAACCTCTATGCCAGTTAAACTAGCATATAATTTAGTCACTCGCCGAATTTCACTCCCCACCATACCCATATTGTACAATTAAACTTACGTAATAATAGTCGTTGGGTCAACACACCATTTGAACTAGCGTAAGAGTAGTCGTTGGGTCAACACACCATTTGAACTAGCGTAAGAGTAGTCGTTGGGGTCAGTATGCCGGTTCAAGTGGTGCCTATATAGCCTTTGGATCAATGCGCCACTTTAACTAGCTTGCATTTTTATCTTTAAATAGCCTCAAAACCTCTCATCCACTTACCACTTATCTCCACTCGCAATTCCTCTAAATTGCTAATTTCTCCTTGCACTCTTTTTCTCTTGAAGCTCTTTCCCTTACAATGACTACAAGAATTCCCATAATCGTTCGTTACGAAGGTTGGTGCAAAGTTGATACGTACATTTGAGGGAATACGAGGCTCATCTTCGTTCAGCTCAACAGTACGTTTTCCAAGTTACAAGAGGAGATTGCCCTTCGGTGCAACCTTCGATCTGGCTTCAATTTAAGGTCAGCTTATTCAGTTAGTGAATCACAATCTTATTTAATTGAAATATACGATGATGAAAACTAGAAATGAATAATAAATGATAACATGTCTCAGAGCATTAGACCCTAAGAAGCACTGACACTGGTACGGGGACACGGGTACGATACGACACGGGTTCGCCGACACGACAAATCCTAAAAAAAGAAGACACGGGTACGGCGGGGACACGGCAAAATAAATTTATAATTTATAATTTATATTTTATGTATGTTTGCAATTCATATATATTTCAATAACTGAAAAAACCTCATAGAAATCAACTAAAATAAAATTTTAATGCATACTGAATCGCTATCGTTAGTTACATCCAGCCAATCGGTGAATCGTAGACAGCTCTAAATGGTATGAAAAATAACGGTTGTGTTTCAGTTTTGACTTCAACCTATCTGAAACCTCAGAGGATAAGATAAGTTAAAGCCAGACCTGAATCGTAACCGTCCATCATAACCATCCTGACAAGTGAATCACACTTAGGCCCAAATGGCATGCAAAAAAACGGCTGCGATTCAGTTTTGGCTTCAACTTATCTAATTCTCTGAGATTATAATCTCAGAGGATTAGATAGGTTGAAGCCAAAACTGAATCACCACAGCTTGTAACCCGGCCCTATATCGAACAGTCCGTCAACCCGCAATGTACCGAGTGTCCGAGAAGTGTCCGACGAGTGTCCGACAGTGTCCGGCTCTCGGAAGCACGTAGGACACGACATATACGTGTCCGGTGCGTGTCCGACGAGTGTCGATGTCCGACACGTGTCCTACACGGGTACGGAAGGCCCGGGGAAGTGTCCATGCTTCCTAGATTAGACCTAATGTGTTTGTAGATTACCCGCCTAATAGTTGTGAAAATTTAGATATTGGTAGTTATTAACTATCAATCATCTTATGGTTATGCTGGTGAGACTAGTTCCTTAGTGCCAATTTATAACTTGACTGATAATTATAACCACGACCAACATGTGATCAATATATGTGTCGTTAGTGTACCAGCATATATACCCACATCGTTACCCACAACGGTGTAGGATGTACCGACATCGGTATCAGATACTTCTGGTAGCGACATGGATTTAAAGCTTAGTGACTCAAGTTTGTCATTGTCAAATGATACACATATATATTGGCAAAACATAGGACTCTGCAAAAAATTTCAAACTGTAATGATTGAGTTTGCAATTAAGAAGAATTTTACATTAACATATGATTGTAATAATAAATATAAAATTGATGATAAATGTCATATTCCTAATTGTATATGCCGTGTAATACAACAAAGACGTATAATGGTGAATCGGTGATTATTTTAGTGTAGTAGCATTTAACTTAGAATTTTCATGTATTGGTAGAGTTGTACCTAGAAATCATCCACAAGCAATATTTGAATGGATTAAAAATAAAATTATTATCCTGTTAGGAGATGACGGCTAGGGTTTGGAGAGGAATGGAATGAATTATATTGAGGGACTCAAACCCAATATATATGTACATGTATAACCATACAACCCGACCCGACTGTACATGTAACCCGACCCATATCTATACATTAACACTCCCCCTCAAACTCACGGTGGATCATGAACCAAGAGTTTGCCGATAAATTGCAGGAAGCGAGCAATCGTAAGGGGCTTCGTCAGAAAATCAGCAGTCTGCTCCGATGATGGAATGAATGGCAAGGAGATGGTATGGTCGAGAAACTCTTGGCGAACGTAGTGACAATCAACCTCAATGTGTTTTGTTCGTTCGTGGAAGACCGGGTTGCTAGCAATCTGAATAGCACTCCGGTTGTCACATAAGAGAGGCGTGGGTCTGGATATCACAACTCCCAAGTCGAGTAGAAGGCGGCGAAGCCAGACAATCTCTGCGGTGGTGGAAGCCATAGCCCTGTATTCAGCTTCGGTGCTGGAGTGAGCAACAGACTCCTGTTTCTTGCTGCGCCACGAAATAAGAGAATCACCAAGAAACACACAGTATCCGGTAGTACAGCGGCGAGTGGCTACATCTCCTGCCCAATCTGTATCGAAGTAGGCACGCAGCACCAATGGAGAGGTGGAGGGAAACAGTAGTGAATGGGTGATGGTGCCTCGGAGGTAGCGGATAATCCGAAGGACTACTGCATAGTGAACTGAACGTGGAGCCTGAACAAACTGACTGACAATGCCAACAGCATGGGCAATGTCTGGCCGGATCATAGTGAGGTAGACGAGCATCCCAACCAGCCTCTGGTAGCAGGAGACATCCTGAAGCGGCTCACCATCTGTAGCAAGGAGCTTCAAGTTGAGCTCCATGGGTGTGTCAGTAGTGCGAGAGTCAGTAAGAGCAACATCAGCAAAAATGTCGGAGATGTACTTTTGCTGGGAGACCAACAGACCACGAGCTGACTGGGCAATCTCGAGGCCCAAAAAGTAGCGAAGAGAGCCCAGATCTTTCATCTCAAACTGACTCTGGAGGTGATACTGAAGGGATGCGATGGTGGCACTGTCATCCCCGGTGATGATCATATCATCCACATAGAGAAGAACTGCAATACCCTGACTGGAGGAGCGAGTGAACAGGGCATAGTCGGAGTGGCGCTCAACAAACCCGGCGGCCAGGACTGCACTGCGGAATCGCTCAAACCAGGCACGAGGGGCCTGCTTGAGCCCATAGATGGCTCGGCGCAAACGGCATACGTGACCTGAAGGAGCAGGGACGCCTGGTAGAGGAGCCATGTATACCTCCTCGGAGAGATCACCGTGGAGAAATGCATTTGTCACATCCATTTGATGTAGAGGCCACCCTCTAGCAGCTGCCACAGCTAAGAGGGCGAACGGTAGTCATCCGAGCCACTGGAGCAAACGTCTCCTCGTAGTCAATCATATACTCCTGGGAGAAACCACGAGCAACAAGGCGCGCCTTATGCCGCTCAATAGACCCATCAGGTCGAGTCTTGATCTTGAAAATCCATTTGCAGCTGACAGGAACCACGCCCGTAGGACAGGGAACCAAATCCCACGTCTGGGTCCGCTGAAAGGCCTCAAGCTCGACTGTCATGGCATGTCGCCACTCTGGGTGAACAACCGCCTCACGGTACGACTGGGGCTCCCGGTGGGTGTGAAGAGCTGTAAGAAAGGCCTGATAGGACGGAGAGTAGGAGGCAACAGCAGAGTGGCCAGAAGTGTCAGATGAAGCAGGAGTAAACACAGAGTAGCCAAACCTGTCAGGAGAGTAGTCATAGCGAGCAGGAGGGTGATGTTCGCGCGTAGGGTATCGCCGAACAGGGCCAGGATCCGCGACCGGGCAGGGGGGAGCAGTTGCAGGTGGGGAGGAGGTATCAGCTGAAACCGACTGAGAGGGTGGAACGGTAGAGCGACGAACGTAGACACGCGTGACAGGTGGTGGTGGTGGTGGTGACAGGGGAGACGGAGGAGAAGGTGGTGGTGGTGGTGTAGGTGGTGGTGGGGAAGATGGAGGTGGAGGAGGCGTGGGTGGGGCAGCAAAGTACGGAGGTAGAACGAGAATGCGGAGAAGTGAGGAAGGTGAGAGGGGTGACGCAGGAGGGAAGCAAATATCCCGAGACTCAGGAGAAAAGTACGGGACATCCTCAACAAAGGAAACGTGACGAGAGACACGGATCCGGCGAGCCAAGGGATCGTAGCAACGATACCCCTTGTGCTCCCGACTGAGCCCCAAGTGAACACACATAACAGACCTCGCAGAGCGTTTGGTGTGCTCATGGGGAGAAAGAAGAACAAAGCACATACAGCCAAACGTGCCAAGAAGAGAGTAGTCAGGTGGGCTGGAGTGAAGACACTCATATGGGGTGGCACCGGACAGAGCAGAGGACGGAGTGATATTGATAAGGTGGACAGCCGTCATGACAGCTTCAGCCCAGTAGGAGTGAGGAACAGACGCAGAGATAAGCAAGGCTCGTGCGGTCTCAAGGACATGGTGATGCTTGCGCTCGGCGACTCCGTTCTGCTCCTGGGTGTGGGGACAGGACTGCTGGTGAAAAGTGTCGTGAGATTGAAGAATCTCACGCATCTCAGAGGAGAGATACTCCTTGACACAATCAGACCGAAATGTCTTGATGCGCCGACCAAACTGAGTATGTATCATAGTGGTGAATCTCCAAAAGATATGAGGAACTTCAGACCGGTGACGCATAAGATAAACCCAGGTGCACCTAGAGTAGTCATCGATAAAACACACATAAGTTAATGTATAGATATGGGTCGGGTTGAGGAGGGGGGTCGGGGGGGTGAAGGGGGGCCGATGGAGGGTGGAGGGAGGGGGGCGGGGGGCTGTCGGGTGGAGGGAGGCCGGAGGGGAGGGGTTGCCGGGTGAAGGGAGGTCAGAAGGGGAGACCGTCGTCGTCGTCGTCGCGCGGGAGAACCCTAGAGCTCTGATACCATGTTAGGAGATGACGGCTAGGGTTTGGAGAGGAATGGAATGAATTCTATTAAGGGACTCAAGCCCAATATATATGTACATGTATAACCATACAACCCGACCCGACTGTACATGTAACCCGACCCATATCTATACATTAACATATCCGTTTATCAAATAATCCTCATTATGCTCCTGCTGTTATAATTAAGGATATGCTTGTTGAATATGGTATTTTCATTTCACATTATAAAAAGTGGAAAGCTAAAGAAAAACTAATATAGAAATTTATAATTGTGATATAGAATCTTATACGAATCTTGAACATTATTGCATGACTATTCTTGAAACTAATCATAGTAGTGTAACAACTTTTAAAAGTAGTCCTTTGCCAATGTCAAGCGCTACCTTGCATTGCTGGTCCCAGCCCGAATAAAGGAGGGAAAATGTAATAAACACTAAAATATCATAACACATAAACTCAATATGAAAAACCATAACAAACACTAAAATATCATATATCATACAAAACTTTTGTATAGAATCATAACAGACATGCACGAGAAAGGAGGAGGGAGGAGAACATGGCTATGAGGCTGGGGGGTTGACTAAAGGTTAGAGATTGTTAGTTTTGGGTTATTAAGGATGTCATTTATCCATCTAAATGGGTTGGGGGCCAAGAAAATTCGGGTGCAGGCAGGGAGCGAGGGTTGGCTAGAGATTAGGGACATCGCTAATTTTGGGTTGGGGGCAAGAAAATTTGGGTGCGACAAGCGACAACAGGATGCGATGGCGGAACGACAAGGGGTGAGGTGAGGGTTGGTTGAAGGTTAGGGACATAGGTATTTTTGGATAATTAAGAGTGTCATTATATATCAATCTAAATAGGTGCCAACTTAAAACATGACTACATTTAGATGGACCATTAACTCTAAATATATATAATAAATTAATATTATTCATAATTAAATAGATTTATGAATTATATTTATGTAAATATAAATTGTTATTTGATCGTCCTCGAAAACTCCAGTAACATGGTGCTGCCTTTGACCAAGCGGGACCTCCTCCGTCGTCGGACCTCTTGGGAAACGTTCGTCGTTAGGGTCCATCGGAAATTTACAAATTCAAGAAACTAAAATGTAGTAATAGCTATTGGCATATTGCTGTCTTTCTTATAGAAGAGGTGTTATACACCAGTTGAAATTGTGTATACTCAAATGGCATGTAACATTTATACTCCATTTCAACTGGCTTAAAAATTCATTTGTAGATTGTTTTTCCAATTACATGAATCAGACTTCTTATGGCTTGTTATAATTATCAACAAAGTTCATACTTCTTTTTTCTTCAACCTTGTAATATTGGTGTTGAAAACCTAACCAAGGGAACTTGGCAAAGGAGGGGCATGCCAAGATACCTAAAAGGCCAGTTGGTGGGTTGGATTCCTACCTTGTTGGTTGTGCAGTTTAAACTCATCCAATCAGGGAGTACCCCTCCAAGGTTCCCCTAAACTAGGAAAGACTCTAGACGAAAAAGGTTGAAGGCAAGATTTGATGTAGGGAATTGTATTCATCTTTTTGGTAACAATTGTAATCCAAATAGCTAAGTGAAACAACACTCCTATTCTTCAAGGGAGATGTTAAAGAATCGTTTCGTAATGACTAGCAGTCAATGTTGTTTTAAAATTTTAAACCATTGTTAAAGAAAGATTTAAAATGGCTCAGGTCTAATAGTAGCCTTCAATAATCTGTTTGCCCTCTTGTTTTACTTGTTTCTGAAAAACTTCATAGTACTTTCTTATTTTGAATTTGCTTCTATTACTTATTGTTCTTTTGTTTACTAACTTCTTTGGTTCTTTTTCTTTTGGGCCCCTGTTTTCAAAATCTCAGGTCATACGACAATGTCTTGCCCACACCGAGTAGCCATGGAGCATGGTGTGATTCCGGCCCATAGAAGGAACACTCGGACCTCATTGGATTTTATATTTGAGCGCCAGCTCAAAGCCAAAGTTCCTTTGGTATGAACAATATGATTGATTACTTTAACCAAAAACAACTGTTTTTGTATTGGTTGATCTCATTTTCTTGCTTTTTCTAAATAATGATGTCATTTGATTGTTACGTAGTTTGGTTAAATAGGTTATCGTGGATAATAAGCTGGTTTCGCAAATACAAATTTGAAAAGTTAATATCTTGGTTACCGGAGATATTTTTTGGAAAGTGCAACAGTGGTTTTGACTTGAAACTTGTTTTAAGTGCACGGCTTGCTGTATAGATGATTATGAGTATATTAGAGTGCTTGTTCCATGTGAGCATTGTCTAGACATTTGTTGTATGTTGATGTTTGTCACCCCATCTGTGGGTTGCTATTCTTTTCCTCATTAAGAACATTAGCATATATCCATTGTCATAGTCGCAGACCTAGTTTTCTCATAATGGGCCCATTTGCAGTGACATTTAATTAGTTCAACTGCTTGAATGTTCTAGATCAAGCAGGCATTTGTGGTCCCCGATCAAGTGGATTGTGGAATTATCAGATTTCACAGTAGGCGTGTAACATGCTTGGAGTTTCATCCGACGCTGAATAATGTCGTTTTATCAGGAGACAAGGTATGGCATAATCCTGCCTTTACGTCCTCATGCACTTCATTTTGAATTTTTTTGTTGGGTGTGATTATTAGTCAGAAGCATCCAGATATATGTAGATGTGTAACACTCTTGATCTTCCTTCTCTTTTTCTCTTGATTTGGCAAAGAAAGGGCAACTTGGAATCTGGGATTATGGTAAACTACATGAAAAGACGGTCTACAGTTCCATACACTCTTGCATAGTTAACAACATGAAGTGAGACTCTTATTTATTGTTTTGTTTGTAGTTTGTAGTTTCTCAAAATGGAGTGGTAATTGATGTTTTGCCTCCTTCAGGTTTAGCTCAGAAAATGATGGAACATTGTACACATCATCCTCAGATGGGACCGTCAGTTGCACTGACTTGCAGACTGGAATCCCATTTCTCTTGATGAATCTCAATCCAGATGGATGGAATGTAATTTTTCTTTCTTTCTGAAGATTTGACTTGAATATCTGCAGTTAATTGAGTTGTTTTTATGCATTTATCTCACTCTGAGCTCAAACGTTAGTGAGTTCTTCAAGTATCAATAGCTCCATGATCTAATTGAGTACTTATTCGTGATCTGAGATCGGAAAGCTTATGAAATCGGTTGGTTTATTTTTGAGTACTTTATTGCATTACAAATCTGAAATTGTTTTTGTTCCTGTTATTTTCCTATTTCAAGTGAATGCCATATTATGTATCTTATCCGTTATCACCTTTGTCATTGGATGTTCAAGCATTAAAAAATTTCTTGTGAGTACTTTTTTTTGGATGTCATACGGGCCTATAACGAATAAGTTACTTGTTTTCCTAGGGCTTGCTTGCAATAAAGTGAATTTATTTTCTTCATGCCTTTTTTCAGATAAAATTTCTTGCTGTCCATGTATGTCAATCAGAGTCCAGGTTAATTTGATTTTGTAGTTCGTACAGTTGTGGGACTGCATGGCTATGGGCTAAAATCAGTTGGTAGAAAGCATGTGGGAGGGAGATATAGAAGGGTTTGCCTTGGGTCATCGTGGAATACAAGTAAATTAAAAGGGATAATATTAATAATGAGTATAAGTATGTAACTCTATGGAATCACAATACCCCAGCATAAATTGCCCGAACTCTTTAAAGTTTAAACCCTAATAACTATAAGTCTATAACTACTATGATTCGACTCAATTCAAACTAATTTTAGGATTTATCAATAACCAAGCATATCAAATTATTCGATATGTACACAAACTCATTATTTGATCCTGGATATTTGGGATCATTTTTTACACACTTACTGACTAAATCTTGGAAAATTTATAGCTGAAAGCTATAAAAGTTGCATAACTCAAAAGTTAGTTTCCAAAAGGTGTCAAAGGCATCAAATGGACGCATTTTATTTGAGTTATGCCATTGAGAATAAACAACAATTTAAGAGCCAACCCCAATTAGGTGGGGCAAGGCTTGATGATTTTGGTAAAGGCAGCAACTTAAGAAGCACATGTTTAAGATTTTAATCTGCATCATTGATTTGGTGAGTTTTCTAAGGTTTACATCTAAATTTTTTGATGTTTGATTTAGATATTAAGGTTGTTTGTGACATTCTCCTCCAAGTCAGTAGCTTGGATTTTGCTGCTTGTTCTTATGCTAAGTCTAAGTTCTGATTTTAGGGCCCAGCAACTTGGCGGATGCTGTATGGGATGGATATCAACACAGAGAAAGGTCTGGTGCTAGTGGCAGATAACTTTGGATATCTTTACCTGTGAGTATCCTTGATTCTAAGCCTAACTTATCATGCTCTCTGTACTACTAACTTCTGGGCACTTGCAATAATATGCCAATAGGTGAGAAAATTCCCCTTTCACTAATCAGCATGTCATAAGACTTGCTTATATTACCAAGTAAAGAAAACAACCAGAATGTTCTCAACAAGGAAGTGGAGTACTTTGTGGATCGTGAACCAGAATATTCCTACTGGGAAGCATAAATGATGTGAACATGTTTATAGTTTTAAGGGTAAATTACACATAGACCCCCGGTAGTTTGACTGTATATCACTTACACCCCCTCATGTTTAAAACCCTACAAATGCCCCCCTATTGTTGAAAAAACACATCACTTGTACCCTGTCCAGAGGGGTGTATGTGTATGGTTTTTCATACAATAGGGGGGCATATGTAGGGTTTTAAACATGAGGGGGTGCAAGTGATAATCAGTTAAACTACAGGGGGTCTATGTAATTTACCCTAGTTTTAAATATCTCAGTGGCTAAGATATTTCTGTATTCTAAGATGTGCATTCCTCGATCACGCCGAAGGCTGATCATTTTTCTATAACGTTTAAAGGGTGGACGGACGATCAAAGTCCAGAATTGGACAACCTATTCTGATCCACAAAAAAGGCACCAAGGTTACTGGGCTTCATTGTAATCCTGTTCAACCAGATCTTCTTCTGAGCTGTGGGAATGATCATTTTGTGAGTCCTTCATGTAGGTTGAGTTCTTGCGTAAAATTGCTTATTCTGCCTCCAGCTGACTTTTAGCTTCTTTTTCTATACATTTGTGTACTATTTTACAGGCTAGGTTTTGGGATGTTCGTCAATTAGATGGCGGTGGTGGTTCCCTCGCTAATCTTGCTCATGGGCGTGTCGTCAACTCGGCATATTTCTCTCCGCATAGTGGAAGTAAAATCCTGACAACATCTCAAGACAATCGTATCCGAGTGTGGGATTCCATCTTTGGCGATTTGGAATCCCCAAGCAGAGAGATTGTCCACAGCCATGATTTCAATCGCCACTTGACTCCTTTTCGAGCTGAGTGGGACCCAAAGGTCATCCATCACCTTTCTATTACTAATGCACAATTCTTATGGATGATATAACTATATATCGGTGGGCGTGTCTGCATGGGAGGGGGTTGCTTAGGCTGGCGATTAACATCCTTTAATTGCAATTGCTACTTAGCCAGTTCTACATGGTTGGGATTAAGATGAGGCATCTAGTTTTTCATCGCAATTATTTATTTTAAATTTTCTATATGAATCTAACCCCTTAGATGACAAATCTTTTACAGGATCCCTCGGAATCTCTTGCAGTGATCGGTCGATACATTAGCGAGAACTACAATGGGGTGGCTTTACATCCCATTGATTTTATAGACACAAGTACAGGAAAACTCCTGGCAGAGGTGATGGATCCAGACATAACAACTATCAGCCCTGTGAATAAGCTACACCCTCGAGATGATGTCTTGGTGTCGGGGAGTTCAAGGTTTGTTTAGATTCATCTTCTTTCTCTATGTGATGGGTTTGTGCCAATGATTTTATGTTCAATTACATTACCTGGTGTAGGTCCCTTTTTATCTGGAGGCCAAAGGGCACCCGGTCCGTGCAGCAACAGCTTAAACGGAAGGCCAAGGAGTTTATCTTCGGCAAGGCCGAAAAGAAATCTAATGGAAAGTTTGACGATGAGAGCGACGATGATATTGGCTTCTCCGCCAAGGGGAAAAGTTCCAAGGGCAAGAATTCTGATAGTGCACCCACTAAATTTCGCCATAGCAAGGGCAAAGCCCTAGATTAAAACTTCTGCGGGCCTGCACTTGAATCTCATCCTGGGCACCCCTGAACTAATATTTTTGTTAAATTTTTATTTTGCAAGTAGCGAAAAGTTTTGTAAAGGTAAGTGGCATAACCTTGGAAGGGCAGGGTGGTTCCAGTGGAGCAGCGATCGTCTCTCTTGCTGCGTTGTGCTTTCGTTTGAAGTTGGGAACCAGACTACCATTTCATCTCCTCCCTTTGATTGTAATACTCAGCTTGGTATGTTCAGCTTGTAAATGAAAAGTTGCTTGCCTTCTCCCTGTATCATGCTCTCAAGAGAAAACTAGGATATAAAGAGAGCAATTACGCACACACACACAAGGGGAAAAAAAAAAGGGTTTTTTACAAATCAACCCCTGTAATCTTTTTTATTTACACAAAAACCCCAGACAAGTTAATATTACATATAAACCCTTTAAAATCATCCAATTTTTACATATCAACCCCTATAGTTAGTTGGCATAAAAAATGAAGGAATATTTCTGAAATATTATTTCATTCGTCTGTTATTTTATTAATCTAAAGAGAAAATAACCATTTACCCATGGTTTTAATTACTTAAAATGACATCTTTATTAAACATGTCCAAAACAAACATAGACATAACACAAATCTAACTTAGACCTAATCCAAAGAATTCACATTGGAGGGGTATTTACAGTGTGTAAGTAAAATACCAAGGATGAAATCAAAAATATTCTCATGTTTTGGATGTCAGCTAACTGCAGGGATCAAAATGTAATATTTGAATGAATTGAGGTGTTTATATGTAAATATCACTTTATAGAGATTTATATGTAAATAGAGAATATTGTAGGGGTTGATTTGCAAAAAAACCAAAAAAAAAAAGAATTCAGACAAAGAGAGTTGAAGACGAGATTGATAGAAGGAATTGCTTTGATTGATATTGTTGCATTGTAGCAACATAGAACTGTATATATAACCACAGATTTATAATCAAAAGTTTCATATTTTACTGCTACATTTACTAACTTGCATGTGCATCAACAAGATATAGTTTACACTTTACACAAAATCGCTACACCTGCAGGCTCTTCAGCTCATGCTCAATGAGCTTGACCTTGCTTGTGTTCTCATCACCAACACTCACAAGCATTTCCAGGGATGATTTCAATTGCGACACCTGACCATCTGGCGCATTATTCTTCCTCCTCCCCGCTGTTCGCCTCGATAGGTTTGATGCAGTAGCCGATGAAGACTGAACAAACTTTTTCAACCTTGCATCCAGGGCTTCGATGGAGGAATGCAAGGCAACCAACTCAAGATCTGCAAATCTGTCTGCATTATTTAAGATCAGAAAAGATTTAGGTCAGATTTGTAACGTAATAGATCTCTAGTCAAATCGTGGGAAAGGATCGCGGCCTGGAACCTCACATACCAAGCTGGGCCTTAAATTCACGCTCTGCTCTTGACAGCGGTTTCTTGTTTGCAACAGGTAATGCCTTGAAATTCTGCAGACGCGTTTCCAAATGCTCGTAACCCTCATAGGCACGCATTACCCGGTCCCTTATGCTTGCTTCTTTGGCTTCAAAATTTAGCAGCAACTGCTTTGTCTCGTGTAACCGTTTGTGTTGCTCGTCGATTGTCATCTTCAGATATGCCCCATGGTGTTTGAGCTCAATATAGACCTGCGCAAGCAGCCAGAGGCAAAGTTCACAAAAGCATTAATCGTAAACAAAGATCAACTCAGGATTTTGAATTTTTTTAAAAAAAATCTACATAAATTTTCTTGCCAGCCAACTCGCACAGTTATGCAAGCATGGACAACTTGGATTTGGCTAGCATGACACTTTAACCCAGCGGTGATTTGGCCACAAATCAATTCACAACAAATGGGATTTTTTCACAACAAATGGGATTTTTTTCCTTGTTACCTTATGTGCATACTCCACATAGTTCTCATGGAAAAGCTTGATATAGTGATGAAGAGCCGATCGTCCTTTGATGGAATCGACAGTCAAAGATCGAATGGTTGGTGGAGGGATAGGGACGGCCTTCGGGCCACTAAGAAGTTCTTTGCTTATAATATTAGGGATGATAGTGTCTGCTGAAGTAATAGACTTCACATCCATGTCATACTGAGGGGGCAGTGTTTCATTCCAACTCTTCATCTCAAGTACAATACACTCGTAGGATGATGTGATACCAACTATTTCAGAATGGCCAAATGAATCCACAATTGTAACAAAACCACAGAGCAGGGACGGGGCGCAAGATTCACTGTGGCTTGTACTGAGGATAGGATACACGGTCGGTGCTTTTGCTGTCTTGTCCATTCCAGGATTCAGATTTGAGAAAGGGAGAAAATGCAAAGCAATCAAATCTATTCCCCCATCATGCAGGCAGTAGAATCTCTCCGATACGAGGGGATCAGGGAACAATGACAAGAGACAATTAGTCGACACATATTTTGGCAATGCCAAGTCAATGATAGCCAGCCGCAGCAAAGGAGGTGTATGCCCCATCCAAACACCGTCTGCAGGATGACTCTTATTTGACCCCTGGTTGAGTGATTTACTGATGCGCACAACAGACGATTCTTGCGAATTCGACTCACAAATCATAGCAACCCCTTTGATGTGGCCATAAGAATTAACGCGGAGATGGGGAGAACTGCTAACTTTCCATGAGGGTTGGATTTCATCTGCTAGGGCATCAATCTGCAGCTTACCACTGCTCCAGGCAATCATAAGGACTGAATCTTTGCCAACAGAGCTGTAAAGAAAACCTACAGCCCTGCCTTCACAATCCGCCCTCAAGGCTTCAGAATCATAATTTGTCTCACCATGGCAAACTCTCCCAAGAGGCCCCTGCACAAGTAATGCCCAAGCTTATTTCTTGCAGAGGGTGAACAACGAAAATGCTATTCAGAATGAGTTCAAAGCTTTCCAATGCTTGAAGAAACAGGTGCACAGAAGACACCTCTAAATTCCTATAAGAATCTGAGTCCTGCCGATTTGGAGCTTATGCAAACAACCAACAAAACAAAGCATGTCAATACAATTGCAATAGCACACTCAGCCTCTACATAAAGGACTATACCACAATAACAGATAGATAACTTATTATTACCTAAAAATTCCATCTGCGTAACATGGTCTGCTGCTTATGGAAGGCATAATGTCAGAATACAAAAAATGGCGGGGTTCTATCTAGCATTGTTGTTCAAAGAAGCAAGTCTCCCATCACTTAGATTGTACTTCTGTTGATGTTTAAAAGTTCAAGTGATAGAATCCAATTCACTGCTTTTTGATCGAACTGCAGAAAGACTAGAAATTTCATTTCTTTACTTCTTAAATAAGCTGGAAGTTGCTCAGAAAAACAATATGTGTGAGGTAATATGGGTAGTCCTAAATAAATTGCAAGCTGCTGAGGATATTGGACATTGGAACCAGAACAGAGAGGCAGTTAATTAGAACATACCTCCACCCCTTGTGAAAAACTGAAATAAGCATTTTAGATAACAAATTCGATATCATGGTAGGCAGGAATAGAGGCAAAAAAATACCTATACTAGGAGGCAGGGGAAAACAACCGTAGCAATGGTGCCTGTGGTCACATGGTATACTACCTCGTTGCTAGAGCAAGAGAATTTACCTTGCTTCTTGCCTCCACAAGGTATGAGGAAGTGTTCAAAGAAGATAGCCAGCCAAACAACAGTAGAATCATGATTAATAAAATCCGAAAGGCAAAGATCTTCAGTGAAGAGGAGCGCCAAGCGGGCAAGTGACAGTGGAGGAACCATGGGGGTTAAAGGCTTGTTATAGCAGACGCATACTTATAAGAAAAGACAAACAATTAAAGCAACTATTTAGTGCTCCATTGAGCCATTAGAGCAGGTATCGATTTTGTAGACAAACTTGCAACTGATAGGAACAAAGCACTATTAAAAAAAGCATGTACCTCCTCCACTATGCTGCCTACCACTTCGAACGTTGCACCGGGCATATAATCTACCGATGGCCCTTCATGTGTGTGAATGTTACAAGGATGGAGGGTAGGAAACAACAGAAACCAATGACATAAATTATAGTGATTAGGTGCTTGAATAACAACCTGAGCAATCAATGTTCAGGCCTAGGATGATCGTACAAAAGAAATCAGATACCTGGTGGGGAATAGAGGAGAAAGAATATCGTTGGAGCAAAGAATCTCAAGAACAGTGGGGAATTGAGGGATTAAGGAGAACTCATAAAATGCTCTTTAAAGATAGGAGTAGACTAAAACAACGGAAGAGCATAATGCACTAAAGATCCAGAAGAGGGTGCACAATATGGAAGGTAGAAAAATGGGAAAGAACAAACTAACGAATAAGAGACTGCAATGTGTTACAAAAAGCACTTGCAGTGAAAAACAGAAAAGAAGTGTGCACTTCTTCAAATAAAGTGACAGGCCAAATGAAATAAAGACCACAAGGGATCACAACTATTAAATGATATATTCCTATTTCCTTTATATGAATATGTATCTATACGCTGCACATGTATTCCTCCCAACTATTGTGTGGCATTCTAATCTACAGGTAACCACATCTCATGCATATACATTTGAGCATGTTTCTGTAATGAGTATGCTTGGGATTCTCCCAATCATTTTCTCCTCTTATATCATACATAACATGGTATCAGAGTGTGCAGTTTGAGCTCTCCACCCAAGGCAATTATACCTAACATGGTATTGATTCATCTATTGGATGGGACAAGGCTTGATGGTTATGGTATATACATTCCATATACTACTCATTTTATATATATATATATATATATATATATATATATATATATATATATATATATATATATATATATATATATATAAGAGAGAGAGAGAGAGAGGGCAAGGAGCCTGTACCCGAGGTGTAGCATCGTTGCTGCACCTATCGCTTGTTTACCTCCCTAGAAGTTTTGGAATTTGATGAAATTTGGTGAGGGTGTTGTCTAGGGTAAGATGATCATCCAAACAAATTTTCATCAAATTCCAAAACTTTTAGGGAGGTAAACAAGCGAGAGGTGCAGCAACGATGCTACACCTCGGGTGCAGGCTCCCTGCCCTCTATATGGGAAAAGGGAGCCTGGACCTGAGGCGCAGATTTTAACGGTGACTGCGGACGGCTGATTTTGTTTCAACCATTTGACCCCCCTAGAAGTTTTGGAATTTGATGAAAATTGGTGAGGATGATCATCTTACCCTAGAAAACACCCTCACCAAATTTCATCAAATTCCAAAACTTCTAGGATAGGTAAACAATGCCTGAGGTGCAGCAACGATGCTGCACCTCAAGTCCAGGCTCTCTTTTCCCATATATATATATATATATATATATATTGCAAGATTAAAATAGACTCAAATCGGTTCTAACATTTTTCACATAAAAGGATGTCGGATCTTTATTTAAAGTGTTTGGTGCAAACCTAGTTTAGAGATGTCTTGATGAGGCATATTTTCAAGTTTCCTTCAATAAAAAAAACTTGGATTCAGATTTTCGATCCCAAAAAGTAATGCTCAGAGTTAATATATCATATATGACAGTCGAGTATCAGATAAAATATCTTCACGATATCGGTTGGTAATGAATTATGTTGCCCCATTATCGGTGCATAAATGCACCACATTTATGCCCCTAAACAACTACTTTCTTGTTCTATTTTATTCTATTTTTAGTGCTCTTACACACGTATTCCTCGCTTGTAAGAAATTGGTTCATTGCATGGGAAACAGTACAAAAGAAGCAAGTTATGAAGACACAAAGTCTAAGAGGAAAATTATCTTTTGTCCTTGAATCTCTGGTTGGATGAGAGGATGACATAGAAAGATCGGGTTCATCGAGATCTTCGAAATGAGCCCAAGAACGCCTAATTCCGACAACCGAGTCCAAATTTATGACCAAAACAAGTCGGCATCGCAGGGCTGAAAACAGTAAAAAGTGCATGGTCAATCGATCGGACATGGACGGCCGAAACAACAACGCATGGTTGTTTGCTTTCCTATTTTGATAAGGCTTCATATGGAGAAACCCTAAGATGAACCCCCACCTTATAAATAGGCGTTTTGGGACCTCAAACACATCTTTTGGTGCCCGGAAGTCGTCGCGGAGAGGGGGAGAGCGGAGCTTGCATCTATGGCTATGTTACGGAGCTTCTTTACCATCGTCATCATGCTCGGCTAAAGTAACATCTAGGGTTTCGATGAAACCCTAGTTTATGTGGTTTTATTTTGTGTTTCAATTAGGGTTTATGTAATTGACTCGAATTATGCATGCAAATCTTTTATTCGTTTATTCCATTAGTTGATCTTATTGAAGATGTTGATGATATGCGATATTTTTAATAAGTTAAATTAGATCTGGAATTGCATGTTATTGTTATTCATGGCTTATCGTTGCATGAGAGATGTGTTGTGCCAAGGGAAGAGGCTAGGAGGACAGATTGTGCCTACCGAAGACGGTTCATGCCATGCGGGTGATGATAAAACGATATATAATCATTGCACTTATGATGTATCCCTGAGATGGGTCATACTTAAGGTAAACGAACCATGCCCTGGAGGACGGGTCGTCCTAACCATAGATGGCCCATGCCGTTGAGCATCATATGGTTTTTCTTGAGATTCGTCATGACCTTGGTCATGACGGATCGCCTATTCGGTCAAATTCGGATAACCCTAATTAGCACAAGATAATACTACATGGCTAGTGCAGATTCACTGCCCCAGATCATCTTCAATTGATATTCTAGTTTAATCCAATCGTTAATTTAACTTTCTTTAATCATTGCTTTATTTAGTTTAATAATCCAAAACCAAACCTCTGTCTCTAAATCGATTTTAAAACTATATTTTGAATCTAGTTAACCATTGCGTAATTCCAGAGGACGACACTGGTATTGAGTCATATAACTACAACACAACCGGCAAAGATATCGGTTGTGATCAGAAATGATCACCCCATCATATTCAAAAGTATCCAAATTCAGCAATTTATACGCTAATGTATCCCGGTGTACAATGGAAATCCAGGGAATATACTTCAGGCTTAGCATTCACCTTTTGCTTTAGTCTATTAATATACTGAAAGATTACAAATGAACACCACATAGTAAAAAATATCAAGAAAAAAGTTCCGCAGAGAAATAATTTAGCTCTCCAAACACCAACACCTAATACATGGTTCCAAGTTAAACATAATTCAATGTGAATATAAAGATGATTGCACAAATTGCCAAGGTGGAAAATATCATGAGCATGCCTGTAATGAAAGAGATGCGTCTAGGGAGGCATAAGGATGAGCTCTCAACACTAATATGTTGTCTCTCTCCAACGATTGATCTGCTAGCTCAGGAAAGGTTGCTTCTAACCAAGCAATGGCCAAACTTGAGTTGCTAAATATTTTGGCATTCGATGACTTCAGCCCAAATGTATTGACATCTTCATAAATCTCCTCAAGATATGCCGAACTGCAGAGACTGCAACAAGACAAAAATTTTCTATCAATCAGGCCATTCAGCATGCAGTCATCATAAGTACTAAATGCTTGATTTTAAACCTCCAGTGTCAGGGCTATTCTTTTTTTCCCTTTTGTTTATTTAACTGACTCTAATTTCACCAAGATCATTACTGCATAAAAATAATCAATACAGCCAGCTTTTGCATAAAAACAGAAGACAGCCAAATGCTGTCATAATGAAAAAAACACGAAAAAGCTACATGAAAGCAACTTATCATAAAGCTACAAAAATACCTTCCAAAAGGCACAACTGGGCAAAGGATGTAGACTGAACCATCGCTGAATAAAACAAAAACCTGTACAAGTCATAAAATCCCTGATTTGTTGAGAACAAAACTAAGGTAGACAGATAAGAAACTTATTAATATTCAATATCTGACTTAGAGGAGTATGAACAGTAAAGAAGCATGCTAACACAAACGTAAAAAGTCAAAGAGGAAATGTTAGATTTTAAGATAGCCACTTCACAAACAACAGCACTTAGTTGAGTTAACCATGATTCAGTCCTAGTCAACATGGTTTGGTCCCAACTAGAAATGTGGACTTGTGGGTTGGTTGAGTAGAAAACCCAGACCTTAATTCTCCAAACAAGTCGAAATGGCTTTGGGGAAATTGAACTGCTATAAACAGGCCTTGGCCCTACTTGACTAAATCTCACGAGGAATAGTTCAGAATTTTGGCTCTAAACAGAGATCCAACCTCAAATGGAACCAACCCAATATATACTGTGGAACAAAATCAAGACAACTCTCTTTTCTTAAGAATTTTCATAGTGATACTTTGTTGATATCATTGAGGAAACACTATATTCATCCAAAAGATCCTTCTTGGAAAAGCTTCAGTGTTTTATTTGATCTCTTCACCTTTCAGGTTTTCTCCCTCTTTTAAGTACTTTCGATTTTAGAGGCCTAAGTTTAGGTCAGCCACATACTAGATTCTAGATATGTTGTGCCCCTCCAGTGATGCAAGCTACGATGACCAGAATTACATATAAAGGTGGTTAGCAGCCTTTTGGGATTTAATTGAAAGAACTGTGATTTTTTAGGATCTGATTGGGTAGGCTTTAAGTAAAATTCGTTACCGGTTTCATGAAGATCTGCAAGTAGCAGGTTCTATTCTAAGACTAGAAGGGTACAAAATTTGATTCAATAGATCTACAGCTTAGTCTCAATCAAGGGGTGCCAAAGAAAGGAAGGTGAGGGTTTTAATTGGTGTATGAACTGATTATAAGCAGGATCATTTGACAGATCTGTAAACTAACAAATTATAGGTAAATCAAGAACAAGATTAACAGTTTTGTGAGGATAGAGATGTGAGCAAGAGGATGCTTACGTGTCTTCAGCTTACGTTCTAGGTTTAACCGGTAGCTGTTAGAATAGTTTATAGCGACAAAGATTAAGAAAAAAGAGAGGGAAAGTACTTCCAATAGTAGGAGAAAGACTGAGGATAAAAATGTAATTTCTCCTTCATAAATTACGGAAGTGCCTGCTAGTTGGATGCTAGAAAAATTATTTAATTAATTAGGTTACAGGCCTACATAAAGGCTCAAAACCACTTGCTTAAGACTCACATAAAAATCAGAAGACCAAAAGGCCCTTATGGTAGGCTGCTGTGTGAGAAACATAGGGGAGAGATGCAGGTGTCCGGTGATGAGAGTCTACAAACCCTTGTTGACTTCTCAAATTTGGACTCCTATTCCCACTAAGGATTATGTAGCACCATAACTTATGTTCTACCAAATCATCAATTAATCTAGACCACCAAACTCTCTATGTAACTTCCAATTCAAACATTCACCTAAAGAACATAATTAAAAAATCTATAAAAATTAACAAAAGACCCTCCAAAACTAGAACATACCAGCATCAGCTTTTGTTTCTGGACTCAAATTTCAACCAATTCAAGTCCAACACTCAGTTCTTAACATCTTGTCTTATAATATGCAACAACTAGTGAGGCAAAGAATACTACACTGCCATCCTTAAATTACATTATCCTGAATCCAGTGTAGTAATTACGTTTGATCCTCCCTAATTTTCATTTTGGACAACCATCTAATGTGAACATCATGATATTGATGGAATGTGTTCAAGGTATTTGAGGCTCAAAACACATCACAAGCTTTTCTTCTTTATCAACAAGAGGGCAAATCAACCAATTAAATAAAAATACGATAGAAGGAAGGATAACAATAGACAACGAGAAATTAAGAAAGATAGGTAAAAACTGGAACAAATTAGACAGAGGAGTTACAAACATTTTTTTCATTAAGGAATTAAACTCTAAACATATTGAATGACACAAGCTTTAGAAGATTTTGGAGATGACCTGAGAAAAGCGTCGATATATAAAAGTAAATGACGTTTTGAAAGGGAAGAAAATATATTCCAAATAATAACATAATAATATATGAAGAGAGATGTCACAACAATTTGGAGGCAAAAGACAGTGAAATAGAAAAAAGGAGGAAAAAGAAAAGGCATAGGGAACTAGAAATCTATAATCACATGTGGATGTTATCAGATAGTCAAAGTGCCTCAGTAGCTAGGCGGTCACCCCTTTGACTGCCTAGGCAGAAAGCTTAGGCAGCTAGGTTTCCTAAAAAATTAAAAATACTCTTTAAACCAAAAGTTATCAGCTTTAAGTTTTAAATGATTTATATTAACTAAAATCTACACAATTATTAATTATTCATGAGTAAATCTTACATAGGACATAAAGTCATAAAGCTAAGTCGTGCATGCATAATATTGACACTATGTACAATTTAAGTACCGCTTATGTTAGAACTCAATAATCCCTTCATAAAATGGTTTTAAAGAGTCCAAAACTTGTTTTTCATAAAATGGTTTAAAGAGTTAAAGATTCTAAGAACTATACTATCTTAAAGATTCAAAGAACTATACTATCTAACAATAAGAAATTTTAAATCGAAAACAACACCGTAGTCATCCAAGTCGCATCGCATTAAGATGGGTCAACTATGGAACACAACTCTAATTAAGAAGGCCCAATGTTAACAAGGATTTACAAATCAGGTGTTAACCTGACGTCAACCGTAATCAGTGGAGAAAACCTAAGCAAGGCAACTTGGCAAATTAGGGGCCTGCTGAGAACCCTAAACTGCAAGCTGGTGAGTAGGAAGACCCATCTTATTTTACATAGCTTAAACTCATGCAAAAAGGGAGCCTCTCCAAGGCTACCCTTGACTAGCGTCTAGACTCTAGAACTCTAGATGAATAGGGTAGAAAGCAAGATTTGATATGTGGTATTGCAATCGTCTTGGCACAAATTACAAGGCAAAGAAACATCATGAAACAGCATTTCGAAATACATTAAATCATATATAGCTATCACTATGTAACTTCTGTAACATATATAACCTTTGTGCATAAATTTATGTACTTCATACATAGATATATGCACTCTGTAGGTGACTGGACAGTAGAAGATGGGACACTAGAAGATGCCTAGGTAGTTGGATGGTCGCTTCAGCAGTAGCTTTAATATCTCGATAAACACCAAGGACACTTGTCTAAGCATGAGTAGGCAAGATGAACCTGGGTGATAGCTCCCAAAATTCCTAGGAGGATGGCCAAGGCACTGAGGCAGCCATATGTGGTAACTCTGCAATAATGCAGAACTGAAATTTGTGATGCCCAAGACTGTAAGAAACTTAACCTAGAAGAACCAGTTGTGGAGTAGAGACATGTGAAAACAAATGAAATAAATACCATAAATGATATAGATCACAAACTAAAACTAAAATCCATAGGAATGAAATACTAAAAAATACGAAATCAGTTGTCAAGTAAATCATTGCTGATTAAACCAACAAAACTTGATGCTGGTTGGACCAGATGAGTCCAAAGGCCATTGAATAGAAGTGGGTGTCACACATGTGAGAACTACATGACCCATGATCTCGAAATGGAAAAACCATCAAATATTGAGTATTAGTGTAACAACCACCTTAAACACACAAGATATTGTCCACTTCGCCCGTGCCCACACGAGGCCTTCCCAGGAGGTCACCCATCCTAGTACTACTCTCGCCCGAGCACACTTAACTATGGAGTTCTTACAGAATCCGTAGCGGCACACAGTTTTAAAACACATCTTCTATGTTTGGAAGGGAAAATTATATAAGTATCGCATGATCTCCTTCTCTCCAGGTGATGTGGGGCTAACTCGTGGCCTATGACACCTCACCTCATCCATTTTAGCATCACAGCCTCAGGAGTCTTAGCTATTGGATCTTGGTCGTCACAATCCACCATCTTAGGGCTACACGTCCACGTGTAGAGTTAAACCCCTCCCATCACGAGGAGAACCGACTTTGATACCATTTTATAACATCCACCCCAACCACACAAGATATTGTCCGCTTTGTCCGTGCCCACAAGAGGGCTTCCAAGGAGGTCACCCATCCTAGTACTACTCTCGCCTGAGCAAACTTAACTATGGAGTTCTTACAGAATCCGCAGCGACGCACAGTTTTAAAACGCGTCTTCTATGTTTGGGAGGAAAAATTATATAAGTAGCTCATGATCTCCTTCTCTCCAGGCGATGTGGGGCTAACTCGTGGCCTTGGACACCTCACCACATTCATCTTAGCATCACAATCTCAGGATTCTTGGCTATTGGCTATTGGATCTTAGTCGTCACAATTAGGTGATATTAGGACAAATGTAGACGATTGACATAAACCAAACAGAAATAAACAATAAATAAAATTGACAATGGAAGAAGGGAAAGAAATGCCATGAAAAACAATTGGAATAGAAACACAATGCCTGCCATTGCCGAGACCCAAGCATAAAGTTAAGAAGTTAGAGAGGTTTCAAAAGTTCTCATAAAATTAAAACATCAAATTAAAGAGACGATATGGAAAAACTAAATTTGCAGAAACATAGCAACTAAATGATAATGATGGCCAAAAAGGGATTAAGGGCACTACAGGAGCTTAAGGGTTTCAAAGAAATGTTGAATGACAATGCTTACCGTTTATCAACATTAGCAGCAAGGGAAAAATCCTTGCTCAAAGACCCAAAGGACCAAACAAAAATGGAAAATACTTAAAATGTAGGTTCAAAAGAAAATGATGGTTGAAACGGCTTTGTTGAGCTAATATGAACTAGAAATTTTGGTCAAGAATCAAATCAGCCTGTCTCAATCCAATTGAATCGAGAAGTTCGATGGTCAGTATAGAAAAAGGCTCAAGACTATGTGATGATTAAAAGCCATGTCCACATAAAGGGTAAGGATTATATGACCCATCCGTATGTGGGCTGGATTCTAACGCTACCCGAACAACAATGCCATTGAGCACTGTTCATTCAAAGGAAGAATGAAGATGATGAATTTAGGATCCGTGCCTACTTTTAATAACAGGGACCTAGATCTTCGAAGCCCTCAATAAACTCCACAAAGATTCAAAGAAGTCGTTATAATTAAGCAACTTTTCAAGGACCATTCGCCGGGTTACTGGATTGACAGTCGATGCAAATCATATTCCATGTTGCTTGTTTTTCTCTTTTTGGAAAAATTATCAAGTTGCTCCATTTTTCAAACATTCTGCTCGTAGATGTGCTTGGACTGTCGTTACCTTTATGTTGATTATCTCTGGACTCCAATCGGATTCCCGAATTATTATTTATTCTTAGCCTAGGTGCTGGAATGTCCCACTAACATGAGCCATATAAATGTGTAATGATTAGGTTAGGATGCTCTTTACCAGTTATGTTGGGCTCAATCCTTTTGGATTTGATATGGACCCTTCTTGGATCTGATTTTAAGTCCTTTATTAGACTTATGCTACTTATTGGGCTTAACTTAAACCCCTTGTTGGACTTAACCCATTTGGGATCCCACTGGAGACCCTTATTGGATCTTCAACTTACACGCATATTGGATCTGACTTAAGCCCAATACGAGAGGAAGAACCCACCATGGTCACTGACCCTCATTCCCATGCCTTTGGCAATCCCATCGGTCCTTATCCCCACGGATTCATTCTCCCCACGGATTCATTCTCAATGTACGTGGCCTCTCCTCTCTCTCCCTACCTTGACACATACTCTCTCTCTTCCTCACACTTCCCCATGTTGTGGACCATCCCCCTCCCCCCTCTTGAGTGCCAATTTTTCTTCATCTCATGGCCCTTCCTCTTCTCTATGCAATCTCTTTCTCTTCTACATACCTCTTCCAATCCGATATAAGCCCCCTCTATCATGGTTGAGATCGACTATTGTTGAAGAAAAAATATTGCTAACTATTGTAGTTCGATCCTTGCATTATTTACCTTCCTCTTTCTCCATAGTCCATATGAACTTCATTTTTCTTCTATCTAAGCACTTCATCTTGACCTCCTTCTACCCACATCCATCATTCGCGCATTGCCCTAGTGATGTTCTTGCACAAATTATCCCTCCTCCTCAAGTTTATCTCAGTCTTGCTTTACCTTGAACTCTTCTCAATCCACCACCTACCCCCATCAACATTCCTCTTGGTACGGAGCTACATATGTGTCGAAGCGTCGCTCGATGACGCCGGACTAATGGACCTAAGTGATCGATTGCCAAAATTCTAGCATCCTCTTCATGGTATACTTTTCCTTTGCGCTTGAAACTTTCGGTACAGTCCAAAAGCCTTCTTGCTGCACTTTGTTTTCAGATATGTCCTTTATTTTTGCTAAAAGCTGGGAGCCCACTGTTTGAAACCCAAGAGCATCCATCCTATATTTGAAATTCACCATTTATTTGTCTTATATTTGCTGATTTGTGGATTGCTTATGCGCTTATTACAAGTTATATTTCATGTTTAACGGCCTTTTATTTGGTCCCTATTAAGTTAGAACCCAAATTGAACAAAACATTGCAGTAACAACTAAGTTGTAGGTGAAATCGCTAAAGGATTGCTTGTTGTCCTGTTGGTGGTAATACCCTACTAAGGGTGTTTCGCTTCCGAATTTGATCCAAAAATATCCGAGCTCAAAGATCCCCACCTACCTGGAAAAAAAAAATTCCCATCAATTTGGCAGAGCCACAATTGCTCATTTTTGGGTAGATATTTCTATATGGAATTCAAATTAAAGTAGTGTTGTCATAAATAAATAAAAAACAGTTTTAGGGTCATATTTCTCTTATGCAGCATGATTTACTACAATTAATTGCATAGGAGTGCTTGCTTAAGTTTTCTATTGAGAATCACTTACAAAATCAATCTAGAGATGCCTGTTAGAAATACTTCAGGAGAGGGATGGCAAGAGACTTTCAAATGCAACTCCAAAGTCAACAACGAATTCCAGAACAACTTCAAAGCCAATTGGAAAATTTTAATAGATTCAGCATTCAGGAACGATTAGAGCCTAGAACGAACTATCATGAATATTAACCTGAAAACCATGAGAATAAAGATAGTGCTGTCGAAGATCCTCCTCATTTTATGAATTTTCATAAAAGGTTCCCTAAACATAAAAATAAAAATAGATCCATTTGCACTTTTGGAGGTTGACTCTGCTCCGTTATGATTGCTCACAGTTGAGCCGAGAATTTTATGTCGGAAGAGATGGTTAACAAGCTGAATTTAAAAAAAGAAAAGAAAAACTAAATCACCTTTACAAAATTGCTTGGTTCATGGAGGGAGGTCAAATATTGATCACTATCCCATGCTTAGTCAACTTCTCTATAGGAAATGTCTAGCGAGATGTTGTCTAGTGCGACACAGCCCCTTTAGAGATTGGCCATATACTGCTAGGAAGGCCATTGTAATTTGATGGAAAACGAAAAACCCATATGGAAGCTAGCACTTACACCTTTACTAAGAATATCATTGAGATAGTGCTACAACCCCAAAAGGATAATCTTCAAAGAAGTATGAGATCACAATAGAAGACAAGGAAAAAATTGTAACTTCCTAGGAAGTCCAACCTCTACTCACAGAATCTTCTGATTTGGTACATGCGGAACCTACTGATGAACTACTCCCACTTAGAGACATTCTGATGCAGGACAACCGTCGATCGTCGTCGCAAGAGATAGGAAGAAAGAAGAAGATAAAGGGGGGGGGGGGGGGGCTCACACCCTTGGCCTCTCGCCAAATCCGATCTCACATCGGCATTGAGCCTCTCGCTCGCTCTCCTCTCACAGGGGAACCCGTGGCAAATGCACACAAATTTTTTTCATTCAATCATTCAGTGCCTTACAAGAGAAGACTAGGTCTCCTTAAATAACCAAAATAGAATAAATGTAGTCCCTTATAATTTGGGCTCACAATCTTTCAAATCTCAACTTCCCATCATAATTTAAATTACCTAATATTATCTAATTAACTTCCTAATATAAAAGATTTGAATCTATTCAAATCTTACCTAAAAATCAGGTTTTAAAATAACCATAACTAATAAATCCGAAATATGCTATTTTCGGATTAAAATAATATTTTCGGAATAAAATATTTATTTTATTCCGAATTTAATATTTTATTCCGAAAATACTAATTCCATGGATTATTAATCCGAAAATGATTATATTATCATTATTCAAGTCTCGAGATGCGTGCAAGTCTTGAAACGTGTGCTCGTCGATTCTGCTCCCGCATCAAACTCCTCAGCTACGAAAGAACTCGACCTCGAGTTCTGTGAGGCCCAGGCAGGAGGCAAAGTTAGTAACTGATGATGAAGACCCTGTAGTGGATGTCGTGCCATCAAACAATTGCTTCTCGGATCCCATACAAGCAGCATGTTGGAGTAGTGGCTGAAGTAGTCCGGTCCGGAGGAAGGCACATACAAGTGAAACTGGAGGAGTACCCGAGCCGAGGGTGGAAGGTCTAACTCGAGGAAGTCAATTGTCGGGACTAGTGTGTTGAAGTCGACACCCGATAACGGCTCTGCAGGAAATGAATGCTCCACTGGAGGCAAAAGCAGAGATAGCAGATCCACTGAAGATGCTGTAGAAAGTGGAGACTCGACCGACGGTACTGTAGCAGGCAGAAGATCATCGACTGCCGAACTCGGAAACTCGTCCGGATGTGGAATATCCTTAGGAATCTCCATTGGTGGTACTGCGGGAGGTGGTACCACTGGTGCGGGTGGAGCCGTCGGTGCAGGAAGCACAACTGATGGAGGTCCGACTGAGGCTCGGACTTTGCGCCGTTGTATGATCGTAGCCTCTTGCTCAATCTCGCTAATCAGTTGCATCACATCATCAAATCGCTCTTCAGCCGATCCTCCTTGGTGTAGAAACCATTGGACAAAGGGGTCGGTTGGCATACTCAGCTCTCGGGCTCGATCCGTGATGCGCCAAACATAAATAAAATCACTGGATGTGGAAGGGTATAGTATAAGACCCAATGACTTTACCCAATCCATAAGTTGTGCAAAGAGGGCGGTCTGATGGAACATGACGATCAGGGGCAGAGTCGTAATTCTGTAGTGTTGGGATGACTGGATGGAGGCACAGAGGGCACGACTGGATCGGTTTCGCAAAATCGTTAAAGTTTGGTATTTTGTCCGACCAATTCCGACAACCGGTTTAAAAGTTATGGCCCAACGAAGTTGTCGGGTCTGAATTGACTATTCGGGTTGGATCCGAATTCAAACGGGTTCAACAATTAAAGTGAAGGGGCTGTTTTTGGTTTGTCTAACAATGGGATTAATTGACACCTTTGGATGGGTATCTAAGGGTGTGGGTGAGGGGTAAAGTGGTCAAAGAAATGGATTAAAGGTGTGATGATTTAGGGTTGTTTTGGGTTCAGCCGTTCAAGTATTTGGGGAACCAAGTACTGGTAGGTGCAAGGAGGGGAGGTGGCGTCCAGCACATGGAAGGCAAGCAAAGGTAGCAACAGCATAAGGTAAGATTTCTTTCCCTTTTTTTTTCTAACTTTCCTTTTTCTTTTCTTCTTTCTTTCCCCTTTTTTTTTTCTTTCCTTTTCTGATTCCCTCACAGATCTGACGAGAACCTTCTTTTTTTTTTTTCACAGATTAGCAAAAACGGGTAAAAACGTACTAGTGACGGGCTGAGGTGGGGCTGATCGCGGGGACGGCGGAGTTGCGCGGGAGGCCGGATCAGATCCGGGAGGAGCCGATCGGTGGTTGACGGTGACGGACTGGGGTTGCAAGGGGGTGACCCGGAGGTCGGGCAGCGGCGGATCTCAACTTGACGAGGCTCGGACGACGGCGGCAGCGACTGGGCTGCACGACGAGGGTCGGGCCGAGCGAGTCAGGGCCACAGGGCTTGTGAATCGGGGCTGATGGTGATGTCGATGTTGATGGTTGCCGGTGATGACGAGCCTCGAATGACACCGCGGATCGTCCGACGGAAGCGGAATCCGTCGAAACCCGCTCTGATACCAAATTTGATGCAGGACAACCGTCGATCGTCGTCGCAAGAGATAGGAAGAAAGAAGAAGATAAAAGGGAGGGGGGGGGGGGGGCTCACACCCTTGGCCTCTCGCCAAATCCGATCTCACATCGGCATTGAGCCTCTCGCTCGCTCTCCTCTCACAGGGGAACCCGTGGCAAATGCACACAAATTTTTTTCATTCAATCATTCAGTGCCTTACAAGAGGAGACTAGGTCTCCTTAAATAACCAAAATAAAATAAATGTAGTCCCTTATAATTTGGGCTCACAATCTTTCAAATCTCAACTTCCCATCATAATTTAAATTACCTAATATTATCTAATTAACTTCCTAATATAAAATATTTGAATCTATTCAAATCTTACCTAAAAATCAGGTTTTAAAATAACCATAACTAATAAATCCGAAATATGCTATTTTCGGATTAAAATAATATTTTCGGAATAAAATATTTATTTTATTCCGAAATTAATATTTTATTCCGAAAATACTAATTTCATGGATTATTAATCCGAAAATGATTATATTATCATTATTCAAGTCTCGAGATGCGTGCAAGTCTCGAAATGTGTGCTCGTCAATTCTGCTCCCGCATCACATTCAACATTCCATAGTTTTGTTCATGGAGTCGGTCTTCCCCACTTAACACATTATCTATAACATTCGGACCCCACACGCACGATATTGTCTGCTTTGCCCTAAGACTCATGATTTTAAAACGCGTTTTGAGTGTTAAGGATGAAAATTTGTATATATATTGCCCATAAACTTTTTCTCCCCAGGAGATGTGGGACTAATTCATGGACTTGGAACACCTCACCTCATCTACCTTGGCATTCCGCCTCAGGAGTCTTGGCTCTTGGCTCTTGGATGTTGGTCGTCACAATCCATCCCTCTTAAAGGGAAACACGTCCCCTTGTGGGATCAGTCCTCCAACCGCGAGGAGGGTCCATCTCTAATACCTTATGTAACATCTCGACCTCACAAGCACGATATTGGCCGCTTTGCCCAAAGGCTAACGGTTTTAAAACATGTTTTGAGTGTTAAGGATGTGATATTATATATATAGCCCAAAATATTTTTCTCCCCAGGCGATGTGGAACAAGTTCATGGACTTGGAACACCTCGTCTCATCCATCTTAGCCTTCCGCCTTAGGAGCCTTGGCTCTTGGCTCTTGGCTCTTGGCTCTTGGAAGTTGGCCGTCACATCATCGAATGAGTCTAACTGAGTACCAAGACCTACATAAACAAGATTTGTTTTGGGTCTACCAAATATTGCAGGAAAAGTTGTGGTTGACCGATTTTCGAAAATTGCAAATTTCATCCCATGCTAAAAATCTTGGGATGCATCTCATATATAGCAAATTTAGTATTCAAAGAAATCCTTCATTTGCATAATTTGTAAAGTTCTTTTACCTTTGATCAGGATACTAGGTTCCTTAGCTTATGTGGAAAACCCCTTATGGAACAAACTAGGAATCAAACTCGAGTTCATTGGTTCTTATCATCCTCAGCTGACAAGCAGACCGAGGTGGTTAATTGTAACTCGGGAAACATGCTTCAATGTTCAGCTAGGGACCATCGGACTCAATGGGACCTAAATATTTATGAATTTACATTTAACAGCACAATAAATAGATCGACAAGCAAATGACCCTTCGAAATTTCCTCCAAATTCCCAATTCCCCATTACTTGGATTGTTCTTCTATCTCATACCATGCTAAAGCTGAGAAAATAATCATTTCTTGTAAGTTCATCGAGAGGTCCTAGATAAGCTTGTGGACACCGGTACCTATTACATGCAAGCTTTAGACCAATACATGAGAAGACTCGTGCTTTCTGTAATATATATTATCATGACTTACTACCACAGAGAGATATTCTCTTAAGATACATCTTATCCAGATATTTTGGATATGCTCCTAAGTAGGCAAAGATACACCTGAGACGCCACTAGAGACCATCCATATCAAAACTACACCAACCAGATGAGTGCATAATGGCGGGGCCGGCCTCTCAGCAAATGCACTTGGATTAGTGCAACCCAATTTAGAAGATAGTGTGAAGGCATGCTCTAACATATACCAAATACATTCTCGTCATGAACCAAGGTTCTTCCACCACGGGGTAACTGATACAAATCAGGTTTTCATTTTGTTTGTTTCTCTTTTTGTTGCAAAATTAAAAGTTTTCCCTTATTTGTTTTCCTTTTCTACCCTTGAATATTCTCAGTTTTTCATTAGCATTCTATTGACTATCTTCGGGCTCTGACGAGTTTTTGGGATTAATATTTGTACTAGCCATGTTTGAGGGATATCCCACCATGTCCCACCAACATGAGCCTTATATGTGTGTAAACCCCTCATGGTTAAGCGAGGATGCTCTTGACCCAACTCTCATTGGGTGCAATCCATTTCGATCTGATCGGAACACCTTTTGGATACAATTCAAGTCTTTTACTGGACTTAAGCTTATTGGACTTAACTTAAACCCCTTTATTGAAATTAACTTGATCCTTATTGGAACCCACTTAAAACACTTATTGGATCTCCAACTTGCACCCATTTTGAACTCAAGCCCAATAGAAGAGCAAGAAACTGCATTACAGCCACCCTCATTCCTATGACTTCAGGAATCATGTGTCCCTATTCCCACGGGATTTGTTCCCCTTGTCCATAACATATACCCCTCCCCATGGACCCTTTCTCCTCATCATGACCCATCATCTATCTCTTCCTCACACCCCCTTTGTCGTGGACCATCCTATCCTCGTCCTTTTTCCTATATTCTTCCCCCCTTGAGTTCCACTTCTTCTTCATCTCCTTTGGCCCTCCTTCCTCTTCCCTATGCAATCTCTTTCCCTTTTCCATGCCCCTCCAATCTTATATAAAACCCTCTTTCCCATGGTTGAGATCATCTATTGTCGAAGAAAAACCATTGTAGTGTTTGTGGGTGCAAATTTTGGCAAAGAGGTCTACAAACCGCAGGACCCACCAGCCCTGCCTGGTGGGCCCACAGAGACTGCCGCGAGACCCACCGGCCCTGACTGGTGGGCCCACAGAGACTACAAGCGGGACCCATCGGCCCTGCCTGGTGGGCCCACGAAGACTACCTCGGGACCCACCGGCCCCGCCTGGTGGGCCCACGAAGACTTTCGAAGGACCCACCAGCCTTGCCTGTGGAATCCCCAGAGACGACGGTGGGACCCACCAGCCCTGCCTGTGGAATCCCCCAGATACGACAGTAAAAACCACCATTTACCCCCAGATTCGCTCCTCGGGAATTCTATAAATAGCAGAGCTTTCAGAAGAAAAAGGATCGAGATCCGGATCCAGTTCTAAATCCAGAGAGAAGATCAGTGCCATCATCTGATATCTGATTTCAGGAACCAGAGCTCTGGAATTCTAGCTTTCCATCCTCTAACTCTCTTCGATCTTCTTCTTGTCTCTGAAGAGATCGGAGATACTTCAGTAACACTCGGCCTGTCGAGGTTACTTCGAGCCAAGTGATAGTGAATTCGGGTTGCTCCCTATAGCACGGAGACGTAGGCTTCGGCTGAACTCCGAGATCACATCTTGTGTCAGCACTCTCTCTGTTTGCATATCTAAAGAGCTAACTCAAAGTCACTAAGGCACCAGCCTTCAAACATATCTTCTAACCAATAGATCGACCAACGATCTACCCTTCAACATCAATTGACTGGTGAGGTGAAATATTCGGATCGGCACAAAGATTTTTCCCCCACAGTTTGGCGCCGTCTGTGGAATCCGTTCGAAAAGCCAAGTCCGCTCTATAACAAGTATCAGATCGGTTGAGCAGATAACCGATCTAGATAACCAAACTTCACGGCTCCCTCGGTTGAGCAAAAAACCGATTGAACACAAGCGATCTGGTTGCTTCCTCCGCTTTCACTGAATGGCGAAGACTCTATCAGGATCATCCAGAGGGAAGTTACTCACAACGACATCAGTTTCGACCCGAGACTCGCTCAATGAGTCGGCTGCTCAACTTCAATCCAACAACCTACTCTTTCTAGACAATCTATCGTCGACAACTCCCGTCGATATCCTAAGCCTTTTAATTCTGACTCTCCTCCAATCCCTATATTGGGGGTGATGTTCGAAACGAAAGGGATCACCTTAAGACTACAATGAGGTGATAGGCAAAGGTATGTGTTACATATCCACAAAGTCCGAGGCGCATTTGCTGCCTCGGTATTCGGCGAAGCCCAAGGAGACAGCTTTGGCACTCGAATGCAAAGTCCGAGGCGCACTCGCTGCCTCGGCATTCGGCGAAGCCCAAGGAGACAGCCTTGGCACTCGAATGCAAAGTCCGAGGTTCACTCGCTGTCTCGGCAATCGGTGAAGCCCAAGGAGACACCCTTGGCACTCGAATGCAAAGTCTGAGGCACACTCGCTGTCTCGGCATTCGAGGAAGCCCAAGGAGACAGCCTTGGCACTCGAATGTAAAGTCTGAGGCACACTCGTTGCCTCGGCATTCGGCGAAGCCCAAGGAGATAGCCTTGGCACTCGAATGCAAAGTCCGAGGCGCACTCGCTGTCTCGGCATTCGATGAAGTCCAAGGAGACAGCCTTGGCACCCGAATGCAAAGTCCGGAGCACACTCGCCACATCGATATGCGGCAAATCCAAGGAGATAGTCTTGGCACTCGAAGACATAGTTCGGAGCGATTGCCGCCTCTTCAAATTTCATTTCCAATTCTATCCAACCAATACTCCAAGGTCGATCAACTGCAACAGTACAAAGCTACGTGCCCCAACGTAGGTTCGACTGAAACGGCTCTTCGCCTAAGTCGACCGATACAAAGGCACTACGCTAAGTACTCCGAATCATTGGTGTTGCACACGCTCCCGTTGTCACGTAAGGACACATGCGTCCGTGCCTCACCACAATTAGATCGGTTCGTGTTGCGACACGACCGGCTAACCTGCAACAGTACAAAGCTACGTGCCTGAGACGTATGTTCGACTGAAACGGCGCTTCGCCTAAGTCGACCGATACAAGGGCACTACGCTGAGTACTCTGAATCATTGGTGTTGCACACGCTCCCGTTGTCACGTAAGGACACATGCGTCCGTGCCTCATCACAGTTAGATCGGTTCGCGTTGCGACACGACCGACCAGCCTGCAACAGTACAAAGCTACGTGCCCCAACGTAGGTTCGACTGAAACGGTGCTTCGCCTAAGTCCAACCGATACAAAGGCGCTACGCTAAATACTTCGAATTCTAACCTTCATCATTCAAACAAGCCGAAGGAGACAGCCTTGGCGTTCGAAGACAATCCGAGGCAGGCTTCACCGCCTCGGCACCCTCCAAATCCCAAGATATCGTCTAGGCCTAAGGAGATAGCCTTGGCCTTCGAAGACAAAGTCTGAGACAGGCTTCCCCGCCCGGTCAGGCAACAAGTCCAAGTTTATTAGCTTGGCAACGACAAAGTCGGAGACCTGAGTCTCGGTATTCGACCAGAATCTTCGCTCATGGCCTCAGCGCTATTCAGTAGCAAGACATTCGAATTCTATTCAGAACACGCAAACATTCAATTGCTTTCTAAAGGCATTCTCTACCCTGGTTAGTCCACCAGTGGACGACAACTAGGTACGCACGTCATTCGTACATGCTTGTGCATTCGAAGACTTACGAGTACAAGCTGATCTTGCAAAAGATCGAGTTACCTCGGTTCGTAGCATCGACATTCGATCGATCCAAACTTCCATACGACGAGGATTGGCCCTGCTCAACTGACTTACATGACCTCCCGTGGCATGGCCTTCAATGCTACGAATTATCGGCCGACCTTCGTCATCCGATCTTCCAACAGTAGTCGACCCTCGCGACCGTTACCGATTAGTGGCGATCAATCGGATGATCGCCCCTTGGCCAGGAGTCGCCCTTGTTCATCCACGCACTCGATGTCGATGAAAGATGGCGGGCTTCGGAAGCAACTCCTAGAGGCAACTATGCAGATCCGCCAAACCGTACTCAGGCTTGCTCGACGAATCGCACTCAAGCTCGGTGGACAGGCAACATATGACAATGATAGGGATCTGATCATAACACCTCAAAAACATGACACCAAACGTCTTGCACTTGCAAACAAGAAGAAGCCACACAGTCAACGTACGAGGAGCCTCTTCAATTTGAGAGAGGGACCACCACCTAACGTTCAACCACCTGAAGTCTGAAGTGGAGTCCCTGAAAAGTGGAACCCGAGATGCAGCAATCAACCAATGAGTCGATTGGGCGGTATTTTATCCCACTATTGATTGGCATGATATTCATTCACAAGTGAAGTGCACAAGACACAACAGCCAACAATTGGGTTGGCTAAATGGCATTTCATCCGATGTGAGAGAGGGAGGTCAGGATTCACACCCACTCACGGGGTACAAAAATTGGGGACGTAGGGTCATAGGCTCCTCTCACTCTCTCAATCAGCCTTTGAATGGAGAGAGGTGTAGCGGTGAACTGACCAGCTAATGCCATCCACTTCCAATCAAGCCCAAAAGCATCCATCTACGGCCAAGATCTGTTTGACCAAGCTTAGGGGGTGACGCTTGACCCACAGTGCGAGATCCCAATCGAAGGGATCGGCCTCCCATGTTCTTCCAAGCTCTGGAGCAGCAGTCCTCCATCTCCTCCACCTCCGGAACGACGACGACAGCGTGGGGAGAGCGGATTCGGTGGCGGCTTTCTCTACGCCCTTGGCTTCAATCGACAAAGCCCACCCGATCGAGCCCAGCTGCAACATCTCCCACCTTCACCGACAACGGCAACTCCACCGCAGATCGGCTGCCGACGACCGATCGGTCAAAACCAACCGGTCAAGATTTCAGTGATCGGTCGCCAGGAGGGGTTTTTCTCCCGATTTAGTACAAAATCACCCGATCGGTGCTTCCAATCGGTCAAATTTGCCCGATCGGCGACCAGTGACCGATCGGCGGCCAGTCTCGCCCCCACCAACAACAGCCTTCATCCTCTTCCCGATCGGCCAAAACCCACTGGATCTGGAGCCAGACGCCTATTTCCAACCGATCGCTCAAAATTCGATCGGTCGATTTTGTCCAATCGGACAAATTCGCCCGATCGGCACGACCAAGCAACACCCACTCGATCGGGGCCAGTAGCAGCATCTCCTTCCCTCCGAGCCGTTGCAGGTGGCTGATCAGGCAGCGGCCCCCTCTAGGCTTACCTCGGCTTCGATCGGCAACGCCTACCCGATCGGACACAACCGTAACGCCTCCTATGTCTTCACGGGCAATTTGGCCGATCGGTTTCTCCGGCAGCAGCCCTTCACCCTCGACATGAACGGCACCCGAGCGACGAGCAGCAGATCGGAGATCGGCAACTCAACAAACTACTTCTCTGATCATTCAACCGATCAAACAACCTTCTTCTCTCAATGGGTCATCTATAGCTGCAATAAATCCTCCTCCCTCCCTCAACTTGATCTCTACCTGATCGCACATGCCATGCTATCCTCCACTTCTCCCTTCGGTGCAATAACAGACGCGAAGGTGTTCAGACTCCCCTTCCATCGGCTGCCTGCATCCGATCGGTTACCAGCACTTGATCACCCTATTAAACAGACCAATCGACTGGCTGGACTCATTCACAGTTTTTGCTATCAAGACTAGTGGCTACTCAACTCTTAGCATCCGATCGGTCAAACTTGACCGATCGGTCGACCATGCCAGATCGATGAGAACTCCACCCGATCGATAGGTAGACGATCGGGTGAATTTCCAAAGGATCGGACAAAATACATCGTCTTTTACCCGATTGACCCAAGCGGTTGAATTTGACCGATCGGTCTAATTTAACCGATCGGTCAAACTTGACCGATCGATCAAAATTAACTGATCGATCAGATTTGACCGATCAGACGAATTTGACTTATCGATTGCAGATCGATCTATCAACAGATTTTTCTCCTTTGCAGTCTATCAGCGGATTTTTCTTCTTTGCCGATCGGCCAAGTTCGATCGATCGGTCAAATTTTTACTGGATCGGGCAAAAACTTAGTTTTTTGCCCGATCACTTCGACCTCGACCGGTTGAATTTAACCGATCGGTCAAGTTCAACCGATCGGTCGAATTTCTACTGGATCGGGCAAAAACTTAGCTTTTTGCCCGATCACTTCGACCTCGACCGGTTGAATCTAACCGATCGGTAACTTTGACCGATCGGTCAAGTTCAACCGATCGGTCGAATTTCTACTGGACCGGGCAAAAAACTTAGTTTTTTGCCTGATCACTTCGACCTCGACCGGTTGAATTTAACCGATCGGTCAACTTTGACCGATCGGTCGAATTTCTACTGGATCGGGCAAAAACTTAGTTTTTTGCCCAATCACTTCGACCTCGACCGGTCAAACTTGACCGATCGGTCAAGTTCGACCGATCGGTCAAATTTCTACTGGATCGGTCAAAAAACTGTGTTTTTTGCCCGATCACTTCGACCTCGACCGGTTGAACTTAACAGATCAGTCAAATTCGACCGATCGGTCAAATTCGACCGATCGGTCAAATTTCTACTGGATCGGTCAAAATACTGTGTTTTTTGACCGATCATCTCGACTGCCACCGGTTGGATTTAACCGATCGGTCAACTTTAACCGATCAGTCAGAAATTGACCGATCAGTCCTTTGGAACCGATGCTCAACGAACTTCTTTTGCACTCGTGACAGGGGGTTGTTAGTTTTGCACCAAGAATCCAAACCAGCCAGAGTGGTCTCTAGCTAACTTGGAGGGGGTAACTGTGGGTGCAAATTTTGGCAAAGAGGTCTACAAACCGCAGGACCCACCAGCCCTGCCTGGTGGGCCCACAGAGACTGCCTCGAGACCCACCGGCCCTGAATGGTGGGTCCACAGAGACTACAAGCGGGACCCATCGACCCTGCCTGGTGGGCCCACGAAGACTACCTCGGGACCCACGGGCCCCGCCTGGTGGGCCCACGAAGACTTTCGAAGGACCCACCAGCCTTGCCTGTGGAATCCCGAGAGACGACGGTGGGACCCACCAGCCCTGCCTGTGGAATCCCCCAGATACGACAGTAAAAACCGCCATTTATCCCCAGATTCGCTCCTCGGGAATTCTATAAATAGCAGAGCTTTCAGAAGAAAAAGGATCGAGATCTGGATCCAGTTCTAAATCCAGAGAGAAGATCAGTGCCATCATCTGATATCTGATTTCAGGAACCAGAGCTCTGGAATTCTAGCTTTCCATCCTCTAACTCTCTTCGATCTTCTTCTTGTCTCTGAAGAGATCGGAGATACTTCAGTAACACTCGGCCTGTCGAGGTTACTTCGAGCCAAGTGATAGTGAATTCGGGTTGCTCCCTATAGCACGGAGACGTAGGCTTCGGTTGAACTCCGAGATCACATCTTGTGTCAGTACTCTCTCTGTTTGCATATCTAAAGAGCTAACTCAAAGTCACTAAGGCACCAGCCTTCAAACATATCTTCTAACCAATAGATCGACCAACGATCTACCCTTCAACATCAATTGACTGGTGAGGTGAAATCTTCGGATCGGCACGAAGATTTTTCCCCCACAGTGTTGTCCTTGCATTATTCACTTTCCTCTTTTTCAACATGAACTTTGTCTTTCTTCTATCTTAACTTCTTCTTGACCACCTTCCACCTTTCATACATTGCCCTAGTGTTGTCCTTACACTAGTTATCCTTCTTCCTCCAATATATTTAGTCTTCCTTCTGCTTTGTATTCTTCTCAAGCCACCTTCTACCCCCATCTGCCTTTCATCTTGTCATCGAACTACATATATGCCAAAGCTTTGCTCAAAGACACATGTCAAAGGGAACATAGTGATCAATCGCTATAGTTTCAGCATCCACTAAAGGTATACTCTTAATTTGTGCTTGACCTTTTTGTTAGTTCCAAAAGTCTTCTTGTTGCACTTTTTTTTTCACATGTCCTTTATTTTGATAAAAAGCCTATCATTTTGGGTTTTGCCATTTGTCTTTCTTATATTTGCTGATTTATGGCTTGTTTGTGTGCTTATTACATTTTATATTTCATGCTTAAAGGCCTATTATTCAGTCCCGATTGTGTTAGAACCTAAACTGAAATAAAATCGCAGCAAACAATCAAGTTGTAGCAGCACCCTATTCTGTATGTTTAGCTTCTGCTATTTCATACGAAAAGATCTCCAAATTACCAAGGCTCATTGTCTACAGTAACACCCACCGTTTGGCATCAGAGCACAAGTTCACCACCTACACGCAAAATTTTCCATCAATTTAGTACCAAAGCTCAAAGATGACAACATACCCAAAAATTTTCCCATCAACAGTCTAGCCAATGATGGCAGCAAGAGCATTCTAATGGAGAACAATGTGTTGGTGCCCAACATAATAGTTGGATTCTCCAAAGGATGGTAAGAACTTTCAAGATGAGCCTCCTTAAATGATGTGAGACCAGGAACAAGCTATGATACCATAAACTTAAGATACTTATTAGGTCATGAAGCCGCAAAAAATCCATGTTCACATATTGATAACATAATGAAGGGGCCATCATACAAGGGTTGTATAAGTATTATACAAATTTGCCACATACAGAATTATGCGGCCACATACAAAGAATAAAACACCAATGCAGACTAATATAGACCTGTGTATATTACAATGGGCCACTATGTTATCTACCTCCAACAATACATAAATAGTATATGGATTTTGATTACTTCCACATAGTCAATACATAAATAGTATATACAATGGGCCACTATGTTATCTACCTCCAACAATACATAAATAGTATATAGATTTTGATTACTTCCACACAGTCAAACATCTATATGATCAGTGGACCCAAAAGGTCACAATCCATGAAATATCAGTACGAGGCAAAGATAAAACTTGTGAATGAAAAAGGAAACTTTAGGTACATGCCATTGTTACTCACCCTTCAAGCATACATACAGCATCAGCCTTGACTTTGGCTTTTTTAACTAATATGTATGCCAAAAGAGATATTTCAGAATAAAGTTCATTTAAAACTGGATGAAAATCAGCACCATTCAAAATAGTCTATAATTGCAGGTGTTAAACAGGTGGTTCATCAAATAAACTGCAAGCAAAAAGGCAAAGTATACACACCCACCTACCGGAAAATGCATATAAAATATGGGATCAAAATTGATAATAATATTTGACATGTGAAACAGAATTATACTCACAGAAAATCTATCCCACAGGTGTTGACCTCCAAAAGAAAATGCCACTGGGCAGATTGACACAGCATTCTGACATCTTCCAGATTCAACTGGCTGCAGATAATATTCCTGCTCCGGTTGCTCCAAATCAGATGAAAAATCAAATAATCTGCAGAAGGTTGTGAATTTTCATGAATCACAATATTGCTTAATTTAAGAATAGGTCATATGTATCACTCCAGTCAGCGGGCTGAGGCTCTCAACCAGGATTTGCACCGTAAGAGAATTATTAGCAGCAACTGGTTTTCAAGATTTTCAGCATGCAGAACCCAGTAGTAACCACCTGCCTAATCTATGTTGGCTCAACTGTACGAAATTCTCAAGAATGAAAAGTTATCCTAATAGGCCACTATAAGCATCCATTTATAGACAATTTGAAAGCATAATATTATGCAAATTATGTGCAAACTTCATGAGGGGGACAGCTTAAAATAGATTAATGTGAGTATTAATAAACTGTTTTCTCATATATACAGGTAACCGTGTCAACAAATCTTTTTACCATCAATCAGCAGATGTCGACTAGGAATAGGTGCAAATAAAGTTGATGACGATATGGTTGTTAGGGCTGGAAAAGTAGGTTGGAACGAAAATGTATCAATATTGAAAAATGAAAACCATGATAACTTCGATAAAACTTTTGTTTACTCCTCCCACACTTACGGGTGTAAATTCAGCCCAACACCCGAGGTCCAACCCAACCCAGCCCGAAAGTCAACAGGTCAAACCTGGCCCAGAAGTTTTAAAATGTGCAGATTTTTTGTGTATGTTCTATCTAAGGTGATTATCCTCACAAAAAATCAGCACATTCTAAGTGCCATGTGTCTTGAAATGACTATATATCATAGGGTAGTCCCTACAACATGTCATAGGAACCCATTTTCCATATATATATATATATATATATATATATATATATATGGGCCCGGGATGCTGAAGCCTAAACTCGAGTTAACCATTCAAATGGTGAACTCGAATGGAGAAGCTGCCACATGTCCTGAGAAAGTCAATAATTGTGGCTGAAGGTATTTATATGTACACATATATGAGGGTATATATAAATATATATACCAAGCCGCAATTGTTGACTTTCTTAGGACACGTGGAAGCTTCTCTATTCGAGTTCACCATTTGATAGGTGAACTCGATTTCACTAAACCCTTTCCCATATATATATATATATGAGCGTGACTTTGTATGCGCATGCAAAAAACAATTCTCTTTGCATGCTCTATATGCATATATAGAGGTTTCCAAATTTGTTAACTTTTGGTGGACATGTTATCCATGGTAAGGTGATCATCCTCATAAAAAATCGACAAGTTCTGAAACCTCGAATCGTATCAAATATGTTATTCAAATTAACGGTTGAATGGACGGTCAATAAAGCTCCAAACATTTGATAATCCTAGAGGTTTTTTAATGTGATTATCTTTAGTGGATATGCTATCTATAGCAATAAGACCACCCTCACCAAAAATCAATAAATTCTAAAACCCCTAGGGGTATCAAATGTTTAGAAGCTTTATCATCCGTCATTTCAACCATTAATTTGAAGGGCATAGTTAAGTGTATCTGGTAGTAGATCCACTTATTCCTCATGGCCCAGATACTCGAGCAAATTGCTATTGCTATCATGTTCGAGATTTTCGTTTTGTCTGGTGGGACTTGCTCTTTTCTCTAAGTGGTCCGACGAAAGAGAAGACTAGCTAAGATGCAATTAAATGTAGTTTATCTTTAAAGAAGGGCCAAACTACATGAGAGAATGAGCAATCTAGAAAAAGGTGGGCAGAGTACCAAACCGCAACATCACACAAGGAGCATTGCAGATCAGTCAGTCTATGAAGCTTCATCTTCTTCAAATTAGCATTAGTCAAGATTTTATCGTGACATGATAATCATAATCCTTAAGTGGTTACGTAGCTCTCCATAGTTTATGAGTCATCCAGCAATTTAGACCCACATGAATAATAAACTTGTAAAAAGAGTTAAGTGAACTTTCCTAATGAAGTGCAGCGCCAAGAAATAGAATCCTACCTTGTTGATAATGAGAAGGAATTATGAATACTCATGAGGTCCTCCTTTTTTTTTTCTTTTTTTTTTTTTTGAGAAATTCCTCTCCGAGAAGGAGAGGATGGGGTTAAGCCGTACCCCAAGCTATATTATTAAAAAATAAAGGAGGTTACAGATTACAAAGAAGGGGAAGCATATCTCCTGATTGCTTTGGAGAGAGAGCTGTGGACCAGGTCAGAATCATCCTCTTAAACTTCTCCCAGACTTCCGCAATAGAGAGCTCTACTCTGGAGAAGACTCTAGCATTCCTCAATCTCCATACGCACCAACAGAGACCAATAACTAGAAGATCCCAAGTCGATCTAAGTTTACGGCTGATCCTCTTAGTGCGCCAAATAGTCCACAAGGAACGAATAGATCCAGGATGACCCTTGATAAGAAATCTATGCTTGAGCATTCTCCACAGCTTACGAGTGTAGGAACAACGAAGAAACAGATGGTCGACGTCCTCCCGATGTGAATGGCAGAGTGGGCAGGAGGAATCCAGGACATTAGGATTATTTCGCTGACGAAGATTGAAACGGGTGAGAATCCTCTCTCTAATTGCCAACCACATGAAGATCCTAGTCTTGAGAGGAGCCGGAGATTTCCAAAGGCGTGAAGCAATCGGACAAATTAACCCTCCTACATTGAAGAATCGGTAGAATGATCGGACCGAGAAGGCACCAGAGGCTTCCCATTTCCACGCTGAGGAATCTCTTTCAGGAGTAAGAGTGAAGAGGAGAGGATCTGATAGAGCTCTACAAGCTGATTCTGCAGGGTATGGTTGAGGTTCCGCCTGAATTTCACAGACCAAGAGAAGTCTCCCTGAGCTCGAGAAACCTGGGAGCGGACCGATGCATTCTGGTCCCACGCCAGCTCATAAAGGTCAGCAAAAAGAATAGCTAGTTTGATGTCTCCGACCCATTGATCTAACCAGAATTTAATCTTTCTCTCATCCCCTAATACCAGCTTAGTACCGCAATAAAAGGTCGTCCCGACTTTACAAATAACCTTCCAGAAAGGAGAGATCTTACCAGATCTACGGCTCCTCGCTTGAAGAGGGGAAAACCGCCTAAAGTAACGATCTCTGATGATGTTCGACCAGTGATCGCCATGGTCATTTTGCAGTCTCCACCATCATTTCCCCAGCAGCGCTTGGTTAAAGTCTCTTAAATTTAGAATCCCTAATCCTCCTCGAGATTTGGATTTACAGGCTACTCCCCACTTGACAAGATGGTAGGATCCTGAGGAACCATCCGCTCCTTTACAAAGGAAATGGCTTCGGATGCTGTCGATCTTCCTAATTACCCAAGAAGGGACGAAGTAGAAAGGCAGGTAATAAGACGGAATCGAGGAGAGAACAGAGTTAACCAGACAAAGACGGCCACCAAGAGAAAGCTGTCTGCTCTTCCAGCTCAAGAGGCGAAAGTCCACTTTCTTGACAACTTTAGACCACTGCGCCCGAGAGATGGATTTGTTGCTGATAGGAAGGCCCAAGTAATTCATTGGAAGCACATCCAATTTGCAATTCAGAAGCAAGGAAGCTCTAGTGCCAATATCGTCTGAGGGACCCACATAGAAAATAGAGCTCTTGTTGAAATTAATTCGCAGGCCCGAGCAAAACTCCAGCGCATATAAAATGATCTTCAGCACTGCTACCTGCTCAAGCTTCGCTTCACAGAAAAGGATAGTGTCGTCAACAAAATGGAGATTTGATATGTGCCAAGAATTACCTCGGATACCTCGGATAAGGTTTCTGGCATTCGCCCGCAGTAAAATAGCATCAAAAGCGTCAACTGCGAGAATAAAAAGGAACGGAGAGATGGGACAGCCCTGTTTCAGCCCTTTCTTAAATAGGAATTGGCTTCCCAGTTCCCCATTAATGGAGCATGAGAGCTTGGAGGAAGAGAGACAATCAAGGATCCAACGCAACCATTTCGCTGGGAAACCTTTAGCTCTAAGAGTAGAAAGAATGAAGTCCCAATGCAGTCTATCGAAAGCCTTCTCGAAGTCCAGCTTCAATATGAGCCCCTCTTCTCTTTGCTCCTTCAGATGGTAAATGACCTCCTGGACTGAAGCCACGCTGTCCAGGATCAGGCGGCCTTTTATAAATGCAGACTGAGATTTACTGATAATGGAATCCATATAGGGAGCCATTCTATTTGCTAGAATCTTCGTGATGATCTTGTAGATACAGTTGGAGAGACTGATCGGGCGAAAATCTATGACGGCTTCCGCCCCAGGACGCTTCGGGATGAGGACTATGATAGAATAGTTTAGGTTGTGGAGAGGAGTTGCTCCAGAAAAAAAAATCCTGAACAAATCGGATCACGTCCAGGGAGATGCAATCCCAGAAAGTTTGGAAGAAAAACATTGGAAACCCATCTGGACCCGGAGCCCCATCTCCTTTCATGTCAAAAACAGCTTTCCGGATCTCATCTGCCGAAAAAACCCTATCAATGTCCGATCCTTCTGGGAGCCGACCCATTGGAAGATTGTCCCAGTCCAGGGAAGCCGAGGAAAACGGCAGCGATCTGAAGTAATTCTTAAAATGGTTGCTGACTCCTTGCAAGATCGAATCTGTTCCGGTGAGATGCTACCCCCCCACTTCGAGGGTCCCTATGAAGTTCTGCTTCCTCCTCTGATTGGCAATCTTATAAAAATAAGAGGTGTTTCGGTCTCCCAGTAGCACCCATTTATCTCTAGATCGCTGCTTCCACAGAATCTCCTCTCTCTTCAAAATTTCAAGAAGATCCTGACGAGATCTAAGCAGGGCATTCAACTCCTCCTCAGAAAGCCTAGCAATCTCCTCTTTGGCTTCCAGTACACCGATACCCTGGAGAAGAACTTTCTTGCTGTTCAAAATATGGCCGAATTCCGCCCGTTCCCGGCCACGAATTTTTCTGTCGCAGAACTCGAAACGTCCGGACTAAGTTCCGAGCTGAGTTGAAATCCACTAGCGTCTGCGACCATCGAATCCCGGTTTCTCTCTCCACACTTTCTCAAAACGGAATCTTCTCTGGGGTTTCCCGAGGATCGGGCAGGTATCCAACAGCAGAGGAACATGATCCGAGACAACAGACTGAAGAGAAGATTGAATAGTATTAGGAAAAAGGGAATCCCACTCTCCTGAGGTGAGAAATATGTCTAGTCTAGCAAACGAGGGGGAATCTCTCCTGTTGGACCAGATGAAGAGCCGACCGTGAAGAGGAAGATCAGTCAAGTCGAAGCGGCGGATAAAGTCTGAAAAGTCCTCCATGGCACCTCTGTGATCCGACCCCCCACGTCTCTCATGACTAAAGCGGGTCACGTTAAAGTCTCCTCCCACTACCCAGGGACCTGGGTTCGAAGCTCGAAACAAGAAGAGCTCTTACCAGAAATCATTACGAACAGACATATCATTGGGTCCATAGACCGAGGAGAACACACAAACAGAGTTATCTCTTCTAGAGTGGAGCGAGACAGAAAGAGAGAAAACTCCCACACTAGAACTGATCATATCGAAAAGGTCTTCCCTCCATCCAATGAGAATTCCACCGGAGGTTCCAACAGCATCTAGGACTGCCCAGCGAGAGATCCTGGGCCCCGCTAGACTGCTCAAGAAGCAGGAATCAGGTTGGGAAGTCTTGGTCTCTTGAAGACACACTACATCAACCCTGTGGAGTAAACAGAAGAGGGAAACAGCTCTGCGCTTCTCAATATCACCCAACCCCCTTACATTCCAAGACAAAATTATCATTTAAAATTACAGGCCGGAGGCCAAAACCCTGTCTTTCTCCAAGGACTGAGAAGAAAACAAAAACTCCTTCGCCGCTTCCACATCACCTCCAAAAGAGAATCCACAGGAAGTTGCGATCTGCACAATTGACTCTGGATCCAGCAGGTTCAACAGGAGGCCAAAATCTTCTACTGCCCTCGAAGCAAGGAAGCTTTGCAGATCCTGCATCAGGTCTCCGGATCTCTGGTTCCTTCTGACGTAAGTCCGAAGGCTCGGCTCCCCTGCCACCACAGAGGGGGCTATCAGAGTATCGCCAACTGTATTGGGACCAAAAGGCTCTGGGGTAGGATCCGCCTCCGCAAGGGGAACTCGAAGAGGTTCCACTAAAACAGGGGAATCCCCAGAATCATGGGGTGGAGATTCATCTTCCGCGGGGACCACGGGGAAAACAATCCCGGGAGTCGAATTCAAAAAATTCGAAGGGTCAGCATTGAGAGACTGGCCCGACGCCTGAGGGGTAGGCGAGACGTTACCAGATACGTTACCAGAGACGGGGCCTACCGGTCTGGGCGACATCTGGGCTAATTCCGAACCGGGGATCCGACTCGGCTCATGGGCCGGGTTCTGCATCTGGAAGCGTGCTCCGACGTCCTGCTGGCTGTCGACGATTCCGGCATCTGAGGGGGGACCTGAGGAAGGAAACTCCGAGGACGAGATCTCTGTCACACGGATGGCCAAATCGAAGAAGTAGTCACCAAAACGTGCCACTATCGAGGGGGGGATGAGCGACGGGTTGATCGTACGGAAGGAGATCACCATCTCTTGAAGATCATTTGTAGCCACAAACTCATTATTCACCTCAACTACTTCGCCAAATTCTGCTAAGACTGATTGCATAGATGGACGGTTCCAACAAGGAATCGGAAGGCCTGTGATGAATAGATTGACTAGCGAGGGAGAGCAAACACCAGAGGATCGATGGGACGGGGTCCAAACAGAGGCATGCAAATGGAGAGGACCAACGTCGAAGGAAACTCTACTGACGATCGAGTGCCTGGCATAAGGAGAGGGAAACTCAACAAGGAATTCAGATGGACCTAGGCTCCAGGTGGGGAAGGACCATTCAGATTGCCAGAAAGTACTGAAGGCTGAGGAAATATCTGAAGGACTGTGGGATCCATCCGGGGTAGTGATCACGGCGCAGGAATCAAGCTTAGCAACGATGGCGTTAGATGCAAAGGATTCTGAGATGCTAACGAAGGCCGCAGGATAGGCTCTGGGTGGTGAAGGCGGGTGGAAGGCCGGTTGGTTATGAACAGACGGGGCCAGGATGACCCTCATAGGACAAACATTGGAGGAGTGTCCGATCCCTCTACAGATCCAGCAGACCATGACGTTACGACAGGAGGAGCGGAGATGATCCTTGCTACCGCAGCAAAAACAGCTACCTCGAGGGAAAGGAGGATGAATCGTCTCTGCTCGCCGACCTCCAGATGAAGGGGGATCAACCGGGCGAGGAGGAGGAGGAGGCGGAAGGGGCGACTGCCGGAGAGGAGGGAGGGGGGGCGAGGGGGAAGAGGGAGGAGCGGGGGAAGGCTGGAAGGGGGAAGATGAGGTGGAGGTGGCGGGACGGGAGAACCAAAGAGGTGGGAAGCCCAAGAGGTCGAACGTGACCTCTCGGCTCCCAAAAAGGGTCTGACATCACCATCATGGCCAGGTCCGCTCGGAAAAGACCCGCCGCCGTTTCTGTCTTGGAGAGGCTGCCGGGGCCCATGGCCGCCACGATCGTGGGACCCCGACTCCAGATCTCTCCAACGCCCGTTCTGAATCGAAGGGTTGAAGACTGGGTGACGGACCCACCCCGTGGGTCCGGCTATCATCGATCGCCGCCAGTTGCCATTGAGAACCTTCGGGTTCAGCGCTGGATCTTGGTGGAGCCGCTTCGTCCTAGGGTTCCAGAGGGGTGGACGGGAATCGCCAGAGAATCGCTCTCCGTACCCTCTCATGTTTCGTCCTGAATTTCACTCATGAGGTCCTTCAATTGATCTAAAAGGAGGTTTGTAAATTGGAATCTCCAAAGTATGTTGGATCATTTGAAGACTATGTGGGAGCGAAAGTTGGCTTTCTTGTCAAGGGCTAGACAATAGAAATCGAGAAAGAGGGATTTGAATTCAATATAACTCCACCCAGATATACTCCAAAAATGTGTTTTTCCTACCATCCCCAACAATTAACTTGAGCCTGCATTTGTAAGCATCACTAATCTTGACCATGCCTTTCCAAAAAGGGGAGAGTTTGTTTGACGTGTTTCTGCAAACATGAAAAGGAAAATCATTTAAAACATTTGTCTTTGATGATCTACTTCAACTTGTCACCATTTGTATTCTCCACCAACACTTTGCCAATATTGGCTTTATTGAAGTCTCTCGAGTTAATGACTCCTAAGCCTACGTGTTGTTTTGATTTGCAAATTGTCCTCCTTTTCATTATATGATAAGAAGCCATTAGTGCCTTTTCAATAAAATTGTCTTCCCTGTTTATCTATTTTGTTAATGACTCATGAAGCACATAGAAGGCCATATAGTAGGTACAAACAGAAGAGAAGACGGAGTTTATAAAACTAATTTGCCTCCCAGAAAGAGATACTTGCCATTCCATCCCGCAAGTCTTCTCTAGGAGTAGATACCAATCTTCCTTCTTCAACTTTTAATTGGGAGACCGAGATATTCGATAGGCAAGGCTTTGGATTTGCAATTTGGAATTCAGATTCTTACTCGTCTCTTCATTATTGCCAATGTCATAAAGTGAGCTCTTGTTAAAATTGATTTGGAATCATGAACAAAGTTTCAAGGAAGAAAGAATGATCTTCAAGATGGTCAACTGAGATATTTAGCTCAAAGTGCATGTTTGTGATTCTACAAGAATCATCTCCAATAACTTTCATAGTTCAATGTGTCTAGCTATTACCTTAGAGCTATTCCATGGACATCCAAAACAGAGAATGAAGAAAGGAACCCCACATGAAAAGAAGCGAGAAATTCACAACGATAATAACACGGTCCATTATATCAATAAGAGGGTGCAGTATAGTTGATGAATGTCTAAATTTATCTTCATTACTTTATGAAAAGATGCTTAAGAAATAAATCTTGTTTCTAAATTCTAAATCGTGGAATAGATAAATGCATAAACTAAATGCTTGAAAACTAGACTAATTTAACAATTCTTTACTTAGACACCCAAAGCAGAAAACGAAGAAAGGAATCCCACTTAAAGAGAAGCGAGAAATTCACAACGATAATAACATGGTCAACTATATCAATAAGAGTAGAAGGATGTCTAAAGTTATATCCATCACTTTATGCAAAGAACCTTAAGAAATATATATTGTTTCTAAATTCATAATCGTATATAGATAAATGCATAAACTAAACGCTTAAAAACTAGAGGCGCTTAATGATTCTTTAAATTTTTTTGACAGTCATGCTCTTGCTCGTCCAAGACAAATGAACGGGAAATAATCAAAAGAAAGAAACCATCTCGAACAATGTCCATGCGTCAGCAGCAAATCAGGTGAGATTTATAACAAGTGGTGAAGAAAGAACATAACTTTATAAGAATGATGACAAGTATAAAATGAACCTTCATCTAAAATCTTCAATAATCTCAATCAATGAAAAAAAAAGTAAAATGAAGGTTTAGAATCACTATTCTTGAAGGCTTTGAATCTTTGAATTTTAATGACCATGGGTCTAACATTGCTCAGGTGAGATTTCTAATAAGTGGTGAAGAAAGAGCTTAAAATGTTAAAAGCACAGACAAAGTTCACTTGTTTATTTCACTGAGGCTTCAAGAATCACTAAATACGGTCAATCTTGAAGGATTTGAAACATTAAATTCAAGTGGCCATACACTGATTCAAAACCTCGATCTAGTAGAAAATCCCTCAAGGCCCTCAAGGGTCATGTATTTCTCTGAGTCAATTTGGTCATAGGGACTGATTATATCATCAATCTAAGGGCCAAAGTCAATCATAGCAATTGCACCGTTAAACGAGATGGTGAAGACAGCAAACAGAATCAAGCATGTGCACCATCTAGCTCTAAGATCATGTAAATTGAAGATAAAAAAGAATGTAGCAATTGCAATGTTTCATCGGTGGGGTTTTATATAAGCTTTTAAAGATCAAGACTCAAATAAAATAGACAAATCAATGTATACAAGAATGACAGATTTACAAACATGTGTTATGCAGGAATCATGATACTTTTAGCAGATAAAAAATAAGAATATGAAACGTCCAGCACAATATAGAATAGTAGTTTCACTTGACCTATTAAAATTTAAGACGTACCTGAAAACTGAATCTGAAGATAGAATACCCAAATGGGTACTGCTGTAAGGGTGCCAAGATACTTGCAAAATTTGTAACCCATTCTTGTGGCCAGGAAAGATTTGAGAGCCAACTAAAATTGTCCTGTTAGCATACTGACATCCATAAGCCTATATTGTCGCAGAGGTAAACAAAAACTAGCAAATTTGATAAGACGCTCCATTTAACAAAAGTACATTCAACATGCGGTCATCAAAGGTTATAAAAATGATAACATTCAAATGCCTCTGATAATGTTACAAATCTGTTGAAGCCTAGGCCAGTAACAAAACAATGATGAGAAATTGATGGGCTGACTAGAAAATACTCTGTGATCAAGAAAGGCAGAAAAGGATGCAAAGAGTAGTATTACTAAGCAAACCGTATGAGCAATTGCGCGAGCGCGCGCAAGAGAGAGAGAGAGAGAGAATTCATGTTACCACAGCAATTCGTCATGTTTTCTGCTGGCAGCCTGGCACTCAATACCACGACGAAATAGGGTGCAATTTGATTCCCCTCAGCATTGGGCATGTGTCGTTGAGCCACACTTGGCACTATGACAGAGACACCCAACACAGAGGTCAGGACAAATACCTACTCGTTTATCAAGGATGGTCAGGAAGTAACCCAATGACTACAACAATTGAGGAAACAAACCTTTTAAGACACTCCAATTAAATGAAAGCCAAAGCCTTGGGAAGCAATTTCGATCTAACCATATGATTCCCTATAAAAAGTGGACCATGGAAATTTGTGTATGTGACACCTTGGGAATTTCCTTCAATAATCTTACATATGGTGTATTGGACACTGAAAAAACGGTACATTCTTTAATCAGTATCATAGGCAATCTTTTTAGGCTCTTCATTGCATGCTTGAGTACTCAATATACCACGCATGTAGTCTATATAGAAACCCTACACATGCGCGATACTCATTGCACTGCATAAATCCTGAGCTATCTTTGAAAAATATTTTATGGTCAAAACTAGGGAATGGACTAGATCCCCGGTGCATATCATTACAACACCGATGACCAAATTAAGACAGTCAATCATGGCTTTGTCGGAATGTTTCAATGCTTGATAGGCAATAAGTCGTTTCAATGGGAGTAGACCTTACCTGTAACACAAATTATTTCTAAAAAATTAATAAACAAATCCACAAGATACTCATATTTGGAAATTGTGTATGCCTAGTCATTTGCTTCAACTCATATCCTTACTACTTAATACTTATATAGTTATATCTCAATTCTCAATGTTCTCCCATATCTTAATATTGGATACTTAAAAATTAATGAGCATCTTGATCATAACAATTATGCACAAGAAGATGAATTTGAACAGGCGCATGTCTTCCGAGCCGGGCACGAAGCCACCAACCAACACTACCAACAGTAACAGCTCCTAGTTACGAATGTTCTGCATAAGAGGAAGTCGAGGTAGTCGCGGAGGTCAGGAGAGAACTTGATAGGCGAGGGGAGTACCATCTTTACAAGGAACGATGGTGAGGTTGTCTACCAATGGGCATGTGGAGACCAAGGACCAAGATTTGCAGTAGGGCTTGTACCGATGCACCATGATCTTCTTGTCAGAAGATGAGTTCTCCAAGACATGGAGCATTGGTGTATACGAATCAGCCTTCGCTTTCATTTTATAGTATTACTTTTATTCAGTTGCATTGGACTAGGTCTCGGCTTTCCATTGCATGTCTCCAGGGATGTATTGGACCAGTGGATTTATGGATTCATTTGATCTAGGTTAGCCTAGGTGTGACGGATGCTTGCACCCAACTTAGTGAAGGGGCAAACCTGCCATTAGATAAGTCATGCATTGTGATTATGCCATGTGGATAAGTCACGCATGAAAAAACATGACACATGGATCCACAAGATCCATTAGATGATTTTATCCAAAGGACGAGATAAAAATGAGCCAAAGTAATCCTAAAAAGGCCCAAATGTCGACCTAGCTTTTTTGAGAATCGAATCTCGTGGATTGGATCTTAGTTTCTATTCCATATTCTATGAACCCCCCCCCCCCCCCCTTCCATGTTTGTTCCGTAGCTTTTCTCTATCCCTCTTTTTTTTCTTTGTCAAACATTGTGGCCCTCTTTTGCATCGCATTTCCTCACTTCCTCTCGCTAAATCACAACCACGGATCCCATGACATCCGTAATGCTCCTTGCCTAAAAAAATAAGAAAGGACAAACATATTTAAAAGATTGAAAGAAACCAGCATGAAGTTCTTCTTCGTTACCCTCTTTTGGAGACCTAGTGAGATCATTCATCTAATCCTTGTCTCCTCGTCCACCTCCTACCACTCCACCTTTTATCCTATTGACACAAAGATTCATCCGACAATGATTCCTCCAATGTCGGATTCATCTTTCGAGGCAAAATTTCATAATTAAGGTTATTGTTGTCAAGGCACGCGCCTAGGCGCCCAGAGACAGCTAAGCCCAGTGCGCCTAAGCAAAAAGCACTAAGCGGCGACCTAAGCGTGCCTAGGCGCACCTAGGCTAGGCGCACGCCTAGTTTTAAGCATTGATTTTTGTTTTTTTTTTTTAAGTAAAACCCAACCCGCCCCCCCATCTTCTTTGTTCATTTTGTTGTTGTATACTTGTTTATACTATGTGTTCATTGTGTTGCACGCATTTGATTAGAATATGCTCAATTTTATGTTAGTAAGTGTTTATATTTTATTTGTTACTTTTGTTATTTATTTGTTTATACTATGTATGTGTCATTGTGTTGCATGTATTTGACTAGAATATGCTCAATTTCATGTTAGTAAGGTGTTATACTGCTGCCTATTACATATATACCTGTAAATATAGACTATACATATATATACCCGTGCCTGGAGGATGCCTATGCATATAAGGTCACGCCTATGCACATAAGGCCATGCCTAGGCGCACCTAGGCTCCTAGGCTCCCTCCGAGCACCTAGCCTCACCTTGACACCTTGACAACTATGATTAAGGTCGACTCCAGCAGAATTCATTCCTTCTTCTCATATTTCCTTTGTCTAGCCATACACTTCCTTACTTGCATATTGATCTTAATTAACCTTTATCCAATATCATATTGATTGCTATTTTGGCTCTTTGAATATTTTCTTTGGTGGGAATCACTTATTATGAACTTGCATGTTTTATTCAAGGTTTCAAATATCGTTTCTAGTGTCGATTATGGTCAGCCAAAAAAAAAAGGAAAATTATGGTTGTTTGGCCAAATATCGTTGGAAAAATTGTCAATGGAATGATAAATTTTGGTGAAAATTTTTCGATTTTTGGTCAGATTTCATGGTAGAAATCTGTCTGTTTTCGGTCATATTTTCATTTTATTACTTTGGTATGAAAAAAATAGAATTTTTCAATGGAAATAAGGCTAGAACCTTTTCGGTCCTTTTCGGTCTCGTCGATACTTTTTGGTCCTTGTCGGATCAAAAAGTTGTAAAACCAACAATTTTCCCCTTTTCAATGCCAGGCCCTCTAAAACCCTACAAATTTTGGTCTTTTTGGTCAAAATTTGTCGATACTTGAAACCATGATTTTATTATCGTTGAATGGTTGATTGTTGTATTAATTTTTTTTTTTGGATATTTAATTAGCTATTATTGGATGATAATCTTGCGTAGTTCACGATTGTGTGTGTTCACATGGTATGGTCGAATGTCTTATGCTTGATCATTCATTCGAAAAGTATTATTTGTTGTTTTTTGTGCTCTCCCTCGCAGCATCCATAATACTTGAACATATAACTTAGGACAAACAGCTGGTATGAGCCTCGGTTACATCAATTACATCATAACTAAGGATAATAAGAGAGGTCTGATTGAAAAGAACCGGTCACTTTTCAAATCTTAGCTTTATCGTCAAGTTCATTGCTTATGGTATATGATAAACAAAAGAAATTGACTGATTATGTTTACAAGTCAATAATAACAGGGCAACAAAATGAAGCAACGCTGACACTAGTAAATATAAGCACTTTGCAACTGTATTCGCATGATGTTATTCTGATAATATACCTGCAAGTAACTGTGTCATTGTTTGTAGAAGTCCCTCCATACAAATGCATGAGGCCTACATCGTAAGAGCCAGCAAGCAACAATGATGATCCATCTACATTAAGAGAAATGTGGTGGACTATTTGTTGGATCTGAATAACCGGCTTCAATATCTGTATAATATAAATTTACTGGCATTAGCTATAGCATTACTTGCTTGAGAAAAGAAAACTATATAGTTGGTTACTGGACAAAATCTAAACATGCTAATGCAAAGTGAAAGCAACATGTGACACCAAACTACTTTTCCAGGCCATTCCAATCTCTACATTAGCTGCATTCCTCAGGGGCATTTGGAAATATAGTCCACACACACAAGTGCTTTTATGCAAGACCAATGTTTTACGTACAATTACTTCATTGGGTATTAATGGTTGAAAACTGATCTACATTATGAAGTAACCAGAATCTTCGAGATAATTCACTTTCAATTTTATCATATCTCATGATATCAAAGAGTTGTATAGGATATCTTTTAGTTTCATAAATTGGTATTTTGAGTTTACACTAGCAGCACAAGGCTCATTGTAAAAAGTACACGCTCCAAGGATGACTCACACTCCATGTCAGCTTGAGTATAAGATGAAGGTGGTCCTAAATAATGTGTATAAGACAAGCAAGATGGAGATGAAGGCGGGAGCAATGGACCTTAATTCATGGAAGAATCAAAAGATGCTCCACCAAAAGATGATACGAAGGACAACAATGTGGTTGTAGAAGAGCCACCAACCAACATCAAGCAAGCTATGCTATTAAAGTCGGGACTAGTCGGCGACTAGTCCCTGGGCGACATTTTGCCGACCGATTAATTTCGATTCCGTCATTGCTGGGCGGAATCCCGACTAGTCCCCGACTAGACTCAACTAGCCCGACTAGTCCCAGACTAACGACTGCCGACTAGTCCCCAGGCAGCATTCTGCAAGTAAATTTTTTTTTTTAAAGGAGTCTGCGCAAGCAATTTTGTTTGGATTTTTTTACATTAGCTCAAAGTCTTGAGTCGCAAGACTCACAACTATGGCTCTTCCCTGTAATCATCTGTTGAGCACCTGAGAATCTCAGATAAAAACATAGACAAATAATTAGTTTATTTGTTGATATCCATATAAACCTATAATCAAAATTGGGGTTGTTCACTGATTAAACATCATCAAACAAATATTGTGATGAATTCTTAGTTCTGAGTCTTTTGACATGGGCATGAAGCCAATACAACTGTGTTATGTTAGACTGTTACTTATGTATTTATACCCATGCTGTGAAGTGTGAAGGTATGTATTGTTATTAACCGACTAATATCATATACTTATTGACATTTATGCTAGTTCATATATCATATATGTTTAGGGAGGGGGGGAGGGGTTAGAATAAGTTTTGGCCGACTAGTCCCGAATTAGTCCCGACTAGTCCTAGTCGGCCCTTGGCCGACTAGGGCCGACTACCGACTTTGACTACATAGCAAGCAAGTGGCTGATGATCTGATGGAAGATCTCAAGGTTGAAGATTCAGAAAATAAGAGATTCCTCTAATCGGAGATTCGGTACTTCATCAACTTTTGATGATCGTAAAAGAGCAAGGTGTTTAACGATGGAAGAATATGATGTCAAAGATCTGATCGAGTCATTGACAAAGCTACAAGGTCATCTCAAATTGCATTAAGATTTGAAGCATATGCTGAAATATAATGGATCATTTCAATGTTTCCATTGAATAGATGGAATGGAGCAACTGACGATCATCATCCTACAATTGATCATTTGTGCCAAGTTTGTTGATAGAGTAAGGAGCAACCAAATTAGGCTTTACTATCCACTCCTCGCAATCCCAAAAGATGTAGATCTTAACGCTTGATCTTGCGAACAAGATCCATGCAGCGGAACCGACTAATGTATCCAAGGCAACAGAAGATGCAATTGGGATAAATTAGTTGCAGGTCAAACTCCCCTTCTATCGTCTTCTTTCTCTCCATCTCTCGACTCTCATCTCAAGGCGACGGTTGTAAAATCTTGCAGGAACGGATAGCCGTCCTGCATCACCCAGTTAACCCATCCATAACCTTTTTTCGTCTAACTGATCTTAGAAGAATAATCTAGGGATTTTCTTTAACTAAAGGATGAGCTGGTTAGTGTTGTCGAGGAGGCGGTGGTTGTTTCCTTTATAAGGAAGGTCGGTGAACCTGAACTCAATTTTGGTGAAATATACGCCCTCTCTACTTTTTTCAATCTCTAGTCTATCTTTTCTTTTTCTTTTTCTTTTTCTCTCTTCATAATCTATTCTTATTGCATGCCAATTTCTTGGCTGGACCGAAAGCTCTATAGAATCTTGTGGGTTAGCAGACTTGGCAGATTTGATTTCGAATCACATGTAAGGGCATCCGGTTTCTGTTTATGCACTGAAGTAGAAAGAAATATGCACATTTGTTGAATAGATCGCTTCATCTGTGAGAGGAAACCTGCTGGATCAATAATTGAATACGTACTCCGTCATTTTTTTTTTGTTCTTTAATTTCCTGAAAAAAACATCTCTAATCAAAGTTGTAGGTTTGATTATTATTGGCATATTGTGCTTTGATTTCTTCGTATTTGTTGCTCTAATGTGATATCAAAGCACTATTTGCAAGTTCTGTTTAGGACCTCATTGTTTACTTCAAATTACTTGATTCCTTCAAGCTGAATTTGAATAATTTCAATTCTACTGTCGAATCCTTGCACAAAGTTATGCGGGAACTTTCTTGATGGCATACAAACTCTCACTTACTCCTAAGTTGGGGCTTTGAAGCTCCCTACTTTGAGTAACTTAGTAACCCTAGGTTACACCATACCCTCTCATTTATCCATTAAGAAAATGTGTGCCCTAATTGAGAGCTCTATATAGACAGTTTTGTGAGAGTCGATGGTTGGACTTTGTCACCGTGATTATCTTGAAAAATCCCGCCATCTCCTCATGTTGCGTCAAATTCTTGTCGGGTTTGCGTGCGGATCAAGGCCATATATCAGGCAAGTGTGATCAATAATTTAGGATCGCATTGCATAGAGACGAAGTAGTGATTGGGGGGGGGGGGGGGGGGGGTGGGGGGGGAGAGTGATCACCTCAGACGGGAAGGCCGCCTCTATAACGGCAGCAGAAGAAGAGGAAGAAGCAGGGTCGGGATCCCGGAAGCGCAGGGATAGACGATGGAGGCAGCGTGCATCGAGATCCCACAAGTAGAGGCGTGAGGAGGCGGCGTCCAAGGCGGCCAGGTTGCTGCCGCCGCCGCAATAAGAAGGGGAGGAAGCGGAGGAGGACCGAGGGTTGCTGAAGACGGGGTGCTTCTGGAGCGGCACCCATTCAGTAGCGGTTTTGTTGGGTGAAATAGAGGAGGAGGATGCGGGCCTGCCGCCCCCACCTCGGCGGCCTTCCATGGTCGGTCTGCTGTCCGCAGGAATCAACCAACCGAGTTCACTCGAGAGAACTCCAAGGATCAATGGATCAAGTGTCCAAAACCAAAGAGGCGCGCGAGGGTGGAGTGGGGAGCTTTTATGAGGTTTGAAAGTTTTTTTTTCTCTTTCAAAAAAAATAAAAAAGGTATTTTTTCAAAATATATTTTAAAAAATATAAATTTAATTTAATAGCGAATGATCCTAAATATTTAGTTTTTTTTAAATAGCATTTGAAAAATAAATAACTATCATAATAACCATTTGTCACAAACAAATAATTTCAAAAGTGGCCAAACTAATAGTCACGTGACGAGGCGGCGCCGCAAAACGCCCTAACACATCGGCTGTCTTTTTTTTTTTTTTACTGTAGAACTCGGTATCCCACTTATAATTTTTAAAGGCTGACATCTATACAAAACCCAAAACTAAATTGTAAACAAGAAATATTGGTTTATACAAAACCATGTAACCTTAAAATCAGTATTTGAAATATCGACTTTAAAGTCGGTAAGTTGAATACCAACTTTTGTGATCACCCAAAAAATAAAAGACAGTCAATGTGTCGAGGTGCTTTGTCGTACCACCTCACAACGTGACTGTCAATTTGGCCACTTTTAAAATTATTTGTGACAAATGGCTCAAAATAACATTTCTTAAAAAAAAATATTTTAATGGCCACCTATAAAAAATACTTTCAAAAGTGGCCATTTATCTGTCACGCAACTGTTTAGTGAATTTTTGATTCAATAAAATTGGTAAGTGGGATACCGATATTGAAATTTGTTTTTTATTTACCGATTTACACTACAGGTCACATGTGAATGTGATGGTCCTCCTTTTTAAAAGCAAACTTTAAAACTGAAAGTGGTATTAGAATTTAGTATTCCACATACTGATTTTACTGGACTTAAAAATTTAAGCACATAGCTGACATTGCAGCCACATGGCAAGCTACTTTTGAAATTATTTTTGAGAGGTGGCTATTAAAATAATATTTTTTTATAAAAATGTTGTTTTGAAAAAAAATCCATATTTAGGGGTAATGTGGCTAAGGTGATACTGTGGTAGTTAAAGGACACCACATTTTCGTTTTGTGAAAAGTCCCTCTATAACAAATATATTTTTGGTACCGATTTTACCCCTGTATGTATAGAATCTAGATGTATTGACACAAATCACTATAGCAATGGTTACTCTTTGCGTTGCATATTGTTACTCTTTGCTATAGTGAAATCACTATAGCAAAAAATTTGATAAATATCTTTTATTTTTTATTTTTTTTGCTACAGTGAAAAATCATTGTAGCAAAGTGTTAGTAATCATTATAACAAAGATCCACATAATACCGTAGCAATAGGGATAGGGGTATTTTTGTCATTTGGATGATTTGAAAAGGTCAAGCCAGTGGTGGGGAGGATTAGCTGTGTATTTTGGGGGTGGGACCTAAACCAAAATTGAATTGTTCTCTGTTCTTTAGTTTAAAATGATTTTCTTAAAACGACTTCTAATTATGTCCTCATATATTTAATAGATTAGCACTCTGATAGCCACGTGGCAAGTTAGAGCCAAAAAGTTCCTACCATATCGTTATCATCTTTTTTTCCCATGTGCGACAAACTCAGCTTTTGGGATGCTAGGTTTAAGCCGTGCATCCAAAATGTTGGTTTTAATATAAGCTTTTAGATGAACGGGGATGTGTTTAACATAGTATTTTTCACCAAATTAGGTTTGTATTAAACTCATCATCCTAAATTTAGGGATTAAACCCAATATCCAAGATGTTGAGTTTATCGGAAAAAATAAATAAAAGTTTGACGTCGCGAGTGCTTTTCGACGCCATCAGAATTCATGTATGTCAGAACATTACTTTAGTATATATTTGAGGGACTTACTGATAGGTCACTGACAAAAGTAAGAACTTGCAATAAAGTCACCCTACAAGTCTCGTATCACACCAGGTGCCTCCTGAAATCCTGTCAAACTAAAACATTAAAAAAAAAAAGACAATACCGGGCGAAGTTTATCAAATTTACATTTCATGTCATTAACTGAACCCGAATGCTTTCTTCCAAGAAAAACAATTTGAAGCCATCCCAGACCATCGATTTAAAATCACAAACTAATCTGAAAAGTTTTTTCTGTATATTTAAAAAAAAGATCTATCAACCACATAATAATAGTTGCTATTTTTTATTGGATTATTACTCTATGTGCGATATAGAATTTGTTTGGTTTCTCTTAGTTAAATGTGTTTTTTCGTAAAAACAAAAAAACGATGGCTAGATGTGTAAAAATACTAATAATGTTATAGAATATATGGCTGCCCACTTTGGTGGGACACCTCTAACCCTAATCCCTCTCTATCTATATATATGTGATGAATAAACAAGAGACCCTCACGTTTGTGAGAGAGCAGCCGTCATTCCGTGCGTCCTTCTTCCCTCTCGTAACGATTAATAAATAGTTATTCTTTGTTACCCTCTCGTAACAATTAATAAATAGTTACTCTTTGTTATCAAACTTTTATCCTTCTTAGTGCGAGATAGAATTGACTTTGATTGACATATTTAGATACATTTTGTATCACAAAAAAAGTTCATATTATGATAAGATGTATATAAATGTAATTTACAATAAGATACAATCAATCTATAATTAATACATATTATCATGTTAAATTGTTATTCTTTGCTACAACTGGATTAAGTACTTTTTAAATTGTTATTTTGAAATACCTTAGGCACCCCGTCTTAAGGGCGCCCCTCTTTTGTCAAAGGCAACTCTCGTCCAAAGGCAACCCCACTCGGTTTTGCGCGAGCCGCCACCCGCGATTAGTCTCCTCCCCCTCCCCCTCCCCCTCCCCCTCCGCTTCTTCCTCCTCCTCATCCTCTTTCCTCCTCCCTACGCCGTCCTCCTCCTTTTTCCCTCCTTCTCCTCCACCTCTTTCCTCCCCTTCCACCTCCTCATTCGTTTTTCCTCCTCCAAAGAGGAAGGGACCATGAAGGAATACGAAGTGAATGGAAGCACTCTCACCCTCGCCCTGTTCGCCGGCGTCACCAACAGCAAGTCAGTTATCCCCCCCCCCCCCCCCCCCCCCCCCACCCCCATCAGATGATATTTTGATTCGTTCCTACTGAGGTTTCTCTTAGACACGATTATTGGTCTGGATATTTGCATTCCATTTGTTACTTATTATTAGAAGGAGTGTTCTAATAAAGTGGGATTATATGAAAGCTAGAGAGGGGTGATTTTGAAGTTCTTGATGATAAACGAAACATAAGTTTCTTTTCTTCTTCCCCTCTTTTTGAATCTCCCATTCTGTTAATTTTGTTAGATTGGGTTCGAGGGATCGCCCGAAGACGTTCGTAGATTCGAATAATTGGCTTCCGTAATTAGATCGACAAACCGATTACACTAATTTTGGTTTCAGAACTGGTTCTCAGTATGCCCATCTTGATGATCATGTGTCCTGCAATAACATCGATCATATCATGGATGAAAAGATGAAAGATATGTTTGAATCACGTAAAAGAGTTTGGATAGTCTCCAATGAACTAAAAGATCTGAAGGAGAACTATCGTGATGGTTCATTGGTTTAGTAGACCTCAACATATGCATCATGGCTCGAGGATGGAAACTCAATGATTGACTAAGTGATAGAAGCAAACTTGATGACTGATTCCTCGTTGGGTATGATATTGAGGATGCCATTGATAGGGTCAACATGTACGTCTTCAAATGTGTGCAATGGAGCACACGTATTATTTTTGGGATAAAAAGTTGGCAGATGGACTAAATGCAGACATAACATGATTCAGGGTTCAAATTGTTCAAAAAAAAAGTTGAGGGACCAATATGAAATGAGGTGTATAGTTCAGGGGAGGATTTTGTAATTTGTCCTATAAAATATATATTTATTAAATGGTCGAGTTTTGAGTTGGGTCGGGTTGTACGAGGCCTCTGTCGAAGCCCAACCCGAATTGAGGCCAGGTTGTCATTTTTTAACCCGAGCCCAACCCATACATGTAAAATCCCAACCCGAGCCCGCTCGAGTTAGTCTCCGGCTGGGTTCGTGTTGGCCTGCCCAAGTTGCAACCCTAATTGTTTGTCCATTCCCTTAGAGATTAAGCTTTTGGGTGAAGAGGTAACTTAGCATGGTATAATAGCTTTGGTTTTTGGGAGGTCTTTGGTTCAAGTATGTTGTCTCCAATTGGTTATTCCCCCATTAGTTAATTCTCCACGTGCAGGAGAGGACCACGCGTGAGGGGTGGTGGCATTAGCTTGATATTCATTATTACATTCCCTGAGAGCTTAAGCTTTAAGGTGAAGTGGTAATTTAACAAAAGTAAAAAGATCTCAATAGAACTTTGGGAAACAAACCTAAGCATAAAGAAACTCAACAATGAACAAATAAAAAAGCGAAGGTTTTAGCACGATAATAGAAGGAGAGTAACATGTAATGCTCCATTTATATAGGGTATGAAAATAGAAGCAAATAAATTTGAATGAGGTCAAATTCCTAATAAATTTTGGTAAAATATGGTGAAATGGCCTATAATACTAAAAATGCAAATTGAAGGAAAATAGGGTAAGAGAGAAATTAGACGGATTTGTAGTTTGCAGGAGTTAAGAGTTTTTTGAGATGTTACTATTTAGGAATATATTTCCATGAATAGTAATTGCTAGAATACCTAACAACACCGAGAGATGAAAATGTCCAAAATGACCTGAAAGATACAAAAGAAGGGGAAGAGGTCGTAGATGATAATTATAGGTGTTGTGCATAAGTTTGAAAGATGGTCGAAATAAGGAGAAATTGTTGAATTAGATGGGCTTGAATGTCCATGCTTGGTGGAGGAAAGAGGCATGTAGATGGAGATTAAACCCAAAACCTCCCATAGGACTATAGGAGGCTTGTAAATCTTCAAAGACAACTTCCAAGTCAAAAATGTTGGAAAAAGACTGCCTGATGAGGATCAGCCCAAGGGGTGTATGGTGTCGATACAAACAAACTACCCTGAGATTTGAAAGAAAGACCCATGCAAAGCTCCTTTCGACAATCTGGCACCATGGTGACTTTCAGTACGGTACTACAACTTGTCACACCAGATTTCATCAGACTCCAACGACAGTGTCATCACAAGAGACCAAAAAGTCGCTAAATTCTTGTGATGTTTGATGAGAAAGTTCAACAAACACACCAATTTATAATGGGGTAGAGGCTTTACATCCAGTGTCGGATAACTTAGATGCAATTGGATCTTCGTTAGTTGATATCCCAAGGTGGTAGGTGACGAAGATAATTCTGATACCATTATAAATTTATAACTTGAGAAATGTTGAAAATACGATACCAAATCTTGCAAGGGACTGAGCCAATGAGATATAATTATACAACTCCCGCGGCCCTGCCCAAGGTTCAAAATCACGGTATCGATCGCGATATCAGCCAGTCACGGACCACCGTATTGGTCGATATGAATGGATATATGTTGAGGCCAATACCCCCCCCCCCCCCCTCCAAAAAAAAAACATTATCGGTCTGTACCGGCGGCTTTAACCGACCGATACGTACCGGTACTTGCCAAGTATCGGAATCGAGGTTGGTACCGGTACCAGCCCGGCCAAAACCGGTACGTACTGGTATTGGCCGGTTTTTTTAACCATGCTCCCGCCATAATTGGATAAGGCCACACACAATTGGCTTATATGTCTAAAAGAATATATGTAGAGACAAAGTATAAGAGATATTTGTAAATCAATATAAATTGATACGATACGCCTCAATGTACTATGAAGTATGAACTAATGAATAATGATATGAAATGGAAGCATTTCTGTTCTTGATCGATTTGTTTTAAGATTTGTGATCACTTGAAATATGTTGTGTGATTTTAATCAAAGTCTGGTACATTAACTATGTCCAAACACAGCATCATATTCTTAACCTTTGTTTTCTTCACATAATTTTTCTTATCTTCGAGAATATTTCTTTTATCTTTTATATAAAGAAGAATCCATGAGGCTTACACCTAGTCTCATTGAGGATCTGAGCACGTCTCGCCTTGATACCCCACCCATAAAATGATCCGGATCTTTTTTGCATGTAAAAGAACAACACAACTTCTTTTATGCTTGAATATTTTCCCTAATGTTGATAAAGTTGGTTTTCCTTCAATTTACTTTCACAAACTTGTTACAATGTGGTACTTCTCCAGTGTGTGACAACTAATTTGAGGGTTGTTCATCAACTATATGTGAAATTTTCCAGTTTTGAATATCATGGCATTAGATTACATCATTTGTCACACTTGACATTTTTAGGCAACTTGCATTCTATATTAGCATAATAAGAAACCTTTATTCTTGAGTTAAGGTATGTATCTGTCCAGGAGCCTGCCGAATTCATCATTTGAAATGAAGAGGTTATAAATTTGCATTGGCTGTTGGTTTACAGGGAACTTTTGGATTCTATGCAGGCGGGGAAATTAGAACCAGAAGTCGCATTTCTTAATGCATCACTAGTACGTCCGTTCCCCTCTCCATATATTACGGTGTTTCTCTTGAAAGTATTTAATGTGCAGTGCAGGTTGATTTACACTTCACTTAATACTTTCCATTACGTAATTTTCCGCTCAATTTTATTACACTTGGCATGCTTTATTTGTCTTCAATCTCTTCTTTGTTTCAAGGGGCATGAATACCTGGAGGAAACTATTCCTTTTTTATTTCTTGCCATTGCTCATTACTGTTCTCCTAATACAATTCTTCCTGCCAATGGCACAGGTACCTGATGTTTTTCCTGTTCTAGCGGCAGCTCATAAAGCACTTTTAGCCAAATCAAGGGAATCACTAACGACACGCACACTTCATTCGGAGCTTGTTTATAACTACTCGGGATCTAAACATGTATCTAACCTGCTGCAATTCACTTTTGGTTGGTTTGCTGTGTCCCTGTTGACAATTACTTTAAAATTTCATTTTCTACCAGATAAGAGAGTCCTTAAAGAGGTGCGGAATATCTAATGATGCAACCTACATTCTTGCAGCTCGTTTTGGTGCTTCTCATGATGAGGTAAAACCATTTAGTATTCAATTCTTCCTTTTTCGTTTTGGTGAAATCGTTTATTTACCAGCCAGCTTAAAACCAAAGGATATTATTAGTACTGTTGGTGTATGCTAATGATTGGATGTACAGTCAAGACAACCCTAATAGGTAATGGTTTTGATCTAACAAAAGTTTTATATGAAGGATCTATTTTTCTTCCTTAATAATTAAATAAGTTGCCTACAAGTTTACAAGATGGTTTTATTATGGATCAATGGACTTGAAATTGAATCACATAAATTGACCCGTGCCTTTTGCCTTTCAATTTTGATCAATTGTTATTATGTGATCACTACATTGAATTAGAGAATTACAAGAACATCCCATGGCAGTAGCCATCAATCCCTTGTCCCATTTACTTGTGATTGAATTTATGAATCCTTCTTCGCCAATCATTCTTGTTAAGGGTTATCTCTATTATCTCAACAAGCTTCTCCACCTCTCTTCTAACAACTTAGGTTAATGTTGTTTTAAGTAATTCTAGACTCTCCTTACAAGTGTAGCCTCTATTCTCTGATATACATGCTCATAGCTTCTTAAGTTGTTATCCATCATCTTGCCCTAAAAATTGGTACTACACTTCATCTAATATACTTATTTATCACCCTATCCCTCCTATCCATCTCAACATCCCTATCTTTTTCACGCTCATCTGGTGTGCTTCAACCCACTTTATGGCCCAAGATTCTTAACCATACAACCTCGTGGATTTCTTGTTGTCTTTGTAAAATTTACCCTTTTAAGTCTTAAAGGCAAGCATTGATCGCATGCAACTCCTGGAAGCTCCTCTCTACTTCGCCCAACCAACTCTAATATTATTGTATATATCCTCATGTATTTCTTTATTCTCCTCTATATTAGATTCAATATACCGAAACTAATCACATTTTTTATTTCTTGGTCATCGGTTTTGAATTGGGCTTCCTTGTCATTTATTATTGTTAAAAATTGTATTCCATCGACTCCGTTTTAAGTCTGTTATTTTCCCTTATCTTCTAAATCTCTCCTCCATAGTTCCAATTTAGCTTATAAGTTCTAACCCTCCCATAGGCCAATACTACAAATATTCAAAGAACATAAAGATAGAAATTTTGATTATTCTTAGAGGTATGAATGGATATGTAATGCATGAACATTATAGGTCCATAATTTGTTGAACATGAATATCAAATTTCTTTTATTTTTTTATTTTGTAGAAGTAAGAGTGTATGTCACCGTTGCAATATGTGTGCAAGTTGTATGACTTCACCAGATTCCAAAAATTGTACTGCAGTTAGCCAGCTCGAATCTAATACCTATATATTAAAATGGAAGCCTCACAAGGAGGTTGTGACATGTGGCGACCAAAAAAAAAAATGAGAAGGTAAGACCTCTACCTTTCAATGTGAACACGTATAAATCACGATCACATTAAACACCTATATTTAATTGAAAGAGAGTGGAAAATTGTAACTGATTGTGACTCTGTGAGGATACGAAGGGACGTCAATTACTTGGTGCAATGGTCATTGGTCACTCATAACCATGCAATTGCCCCTATGCGGTATGAAAGGGGCATCGGCCATGGTGTGACGGTAAGTCATAGAGATGCTAGTGAGCCTATGTATTGATTTTTGCCATATTACAATCTCTTACAACAAGACCATGATGGGGGGTACAAAGGGTCGTGTCGAGCCCGAGATTTGTATCAAGGATCTTCACCATATCTATATGAGGTTTCTCATATATGTTGGGCTCTGATGCTGTAGAATGAATAATGGTGTAAGAGAACCAAACCCTTAGATTGATCCAGGTAGTTCTTCAAATTTGAAACATCCTTTTGATTTATCTTCTCGATCATTTTATCTCGACAAGAGTGATTTGTAGCTTTATGATATGAAAAGGAAGGTTAAGAGGATATTGTTTTTTTTTTCTTTTTTGTCATTTTTTTTGCAATATTTTTTGTTTTTTATATTTTCGGTTGTAGTGACTATGGCAGTAGGTCAACAACAACAACGACAGTGGTTGTGGTGGTGGCGGCTCGGGCGATGTCTGGGTCTCACACTAGTAGTGTTTAATAATCACCAACCAGTTGCTCAAAAACGTTAAGTTGACTTGAAAGCAGAAGAGGGAGAGAATATCAACGTTTAGATTATTCAATGGTAAAATCACATTGTGAGTTTGTTGGAGGATTTTATTAATAGTTTATATTACTATGTAGAGTCAACTCTATTCCAAGCAATTTACCAAGTGTTGTATATTAAATATGAAATTGTATACTATTGGGAATCTGATTGTATTACCTACTACCTAGAAATCTATAACTACCAACATCACAACGGTAGCAACCAAGCTTATGTCTTTAAGTTGGAACAACTAAGAACCACATCATGAAGATCAAGGATCAATCAAATGTTTTTTGTAGTAAGAAATTTTAATGCAACATTAAGCAAATATGTTGTAAGGTCTTACAAATTAAAATAATCCAACTGGAATTGTGTTCAAGAATTGTCTTTTGAATAGGGACATATACTCATCCAAAAAGCCTAAAACCACTCTCCATATTCCGTAAATTTTGGGCACTATCTAGTCTCTGCATGTAATTAGAAGGTGATGCCTTCCAAAAGAAATCATGGGTAATCTAGAGTACTTACCATGTTGATTTTGTTGTTGAATGATGCCCCCTCCTCTTTTCTTAACGTAAGAAAGCAAAATAAGCAATTTTAATCCCAACATGGTGGATTTCAACTATGATCCCACCATTATATCGATGCCACATAAGTGTCACGACCCAGGCCCTTATCAAATCCACCTAGAAAGGTCATTGTTGTTGGGGGTTCAGCCCATGAGTTTGGCCCACGAAGTGCCAGCACGATGGGCCCCCACTCCCGGGTTGCCTGGTGTATAAGCAAAGTAACCAGTTGCTTGAAGTGCAAGCCAAGCAACCCGATTTGGCCTCTATAAATAGAGATGGCAGCCAAGGTGAATATATATGAGGGAGCTAAAGGAAACCCTAGAGGGCACCGCTGAGGAGAGCATGAGCCCGGGGGGCCATGGAAGTGGCGATGATCGGTGAAGCTGAGGCATGGGGAGGTTCAGGCATAGCACCTCCCCCGGGGGTGACATGGAGGCCGGTGTGGACGACTGGCAAAGCACGATGCCGAGGATCTAACCCCGGATCCAAGCAATTCGCTCGGGCGCTCAGGCAAACGTACAGGCGGCGCCCGAGCAAATCAAAGTCAGAATCAGGAGCCTTAGAGCAATGACAGATTTTTTTTCCCACCAGGGTGTGTGGTGAGGGTCTCAGGTGCCGCGGAGGTGATCAAAGGTACCGAATTGCGAGGGAGGACCGCGATGGCACAAAGGCACCGAGCGGAGAGAGGTACTAGTTTGTAGTGCCGTATGGGAGATATGGATACATTTGCAGAGTCACGTACGGACAACTATTTCAGTCGCCGACAAGCGGACTGACAGGGTTGACGATGGGCATCGGTGCGAGTCATCGTCGGACGACGGAGGCGACGACTATCGCGATGGTGGCACACAGTCGCTGGCATGCCTGCAGTGCAACATGGTACTGGGTTGTCGATGTACAACAGAGGCGTCGATGAGTGCCGACATAGAGGTGCTGACGAGCACTATGACCGAGGCACCGACAAATGCGCAATAGTCCAGCAGACTTAACTGTGAGCACGCCTGCGGGAGAACATAGTGTAGATGGCGTCGATGGACGCCTAGTGCTGGGGCGTGGAGTGCACAGAGACATGGACATGCAAAGCATTGACTGCGGTTGCAGCGGGTCATCGACGGGCGATGGACCGGAGTGCAAGAGCGTGGCAGATGGTCAACCAGACCGGAGCGCTAGTGTGGTGTACGGTCACTAGAAAGAAGTTATACTCCTGAATGTAGCCCAGCTGTGGGTGAATAACGTTAAAAAGAAAGAAATTGTTTTGTTCTGGCTAGGTCTGTTTCTCCGATCGTGTTTTTTTCACAACAATTGTCACCTTTGTCATGCTAAGTGAGCAGGGATTATGGTTGGATCATGGAGAGTTGCAACATGGCTTGATTCACGACTCAAACAAACAAAAAGATAAAAACAACCAACTTCATCCGGCCGTTGAAGTCAGTGATGTAACACAATTTTTGAAGAGCTCTTTTCCTTATGGTTTCACCAAGTTAAGCAATAGTTATGCCTTCCATTGTCAAGACATGACTGAGTTATGTAGGATGACCATACTAAATTCAACTCCCTTCTTTTTCTACAAAAAAAAGATCCATTCGATGGTTGGTCTCTTACTATACATTTCCTCGACTGCTGAATCATCTAAATCGAGCGTTGCATCGACTTTTATGTTTACTAGATGAGAGATGTGGAGAAGCTCATCATCGGGAAAGAGATCGACTTGGAGGAGTTGGAAGGGCGAGCGGACCGTGCCCTGATCGAAAAGGTTTCATCTGATTCACACTTTTTTTCGTTTTTCTCTGTATAGTTCTGGCCATTGTTCCTTATTACTGACATCTTGTTTGTTGTCCTTCCCAGCATTATAAGATAACCAGCCAGGAATTGAGGATATCTTCACTGGCGGACGCAATCACGTGCAGGATTGCAGCCCGAGATGCCCTTTAAGAAATTTCAGTACTACGACGCAATCTTGATTTTTTTTTTTTTTGGTTCGATAAACAAAGCGCGCGCTATTAGTTCGTATGTTGTCTAATGGCTAGGCTCAGATTTTGGATGCATGTTGTGCTTAACCCAATGGTTTCTCGCCCGTGTAATGAGGAATATGGACTTGTTCTGCTTGATATTTCTAGTTGGTGTTGGTCTGAAAGGAAGGAGCATGTTATGTTCCGAATTGACCTATTTACTTAGTACCCAGTTGAAACCAGCCTGTATCAGACCCTAGATTTGTTCTGAGTTTGATCCAGATTCATTTCCATCCAGGTCAGGGTGAACCTGGACCCGGATGACTGACCAGGCGGCAATGATGGCTGGCGGCATCCAATGGTGGTGGTTGGAGGCGGCATCCAACGGTGGTGACTGGTGGGTGGCGGCGATGGTCGGTTGTGGTGGCCGGCGTCAGGTGTCGGTAGTGGCAGCGACAACGAGTGGTGGCCGGTGGCCGGCTATGGGCGGCAGTGGCTTATAGGGGGATAGTTTGATCCAGTCGAAACTATAGAATCCCACTAGAGAACAACATCCAATCGAAAAAACTAAAATGGTACTCCCTGGGTTCCACTACGAGCCGAATTGGAAAATTCGGTACGATAAGGCTGGCAATTTCAGACCCGACACGAAGTTAGCCGGTCTGGGTCAGGGCTAAACGGGTTTGGGTCGTAAACGGGTCGACACGATAGACCCGTTTAATAAACGGGTCGTTTAGGGCCTGGACATGGTAGACCCGGGAAGATCTGTTTAAAATTCACCGGGTCATGTCGGGTCGGGTCTACCCGCAATCCGATACGATAATATGTAGTAGCAATGGGTCTATTGGGTAATGTCGGGTTGAATCGGATCGAGTCGGATCGGGTCAACTGAATAAACCCGTGTGGTAAACGGGTCTTATCGGGTCTACCCGTTTATAAACGGATTGGGTACGGGTTTATAATCTAGACATGATTACTTAAACAGGTCGGGTCTAGGTCTAGGGGTTATGGACACGACCCGAAACTAGACACGACACGAACCCGACCCGACACAACCCATTGCCACCCCTACATAAACGGAACCCATCTCCACCATCAATCTCATTTTCCATGCATCCTAGTGGTGGGAGCATTATACTAGGGGCCATGGGATGAACCCTAGGGGATGCCTGAGATCCACCGACCTAGCTTTTCCCAGCTTCATACCCTCCGTCGCCGTCGTGGCACCGATGTTGGCGATGGGGAGTTAACTAGACCCAGAGCACTGTAAAACCTCAGAAGCGCCAACTGGGACCGAAACCTGGGATCGAATCCCACTGCCATCTAGTAATTAATTGGTAGAGGTCAAATGAAACAATACTAAGCAAAAATTTTTAAACGAACATCGACGGTACTAAAAATTATATTAATATAAAAAAGGGTTAATTATACTTTGTCCCCCTGAATTTTAGCTCAAAAATATTTAACTCTCCTATAGTTAAAAAACTACATTTTACCCCCATTGAAGTCAAATAAAAATTACTAAATGAAAAAATTACAAAATGAGAGAAATTAAGTAGTTGACAAAAGGAGTTTTGTGCTAACATTTCACACTTTAGGAAGCGTTTTGGAACAAAGTAAACTATAGGGGGGTTAAGTGTTTTTGGTGGCAATTCACGTTTCGTGAGGACTCAGAGGTGATAGCGATTCATGTACGTGTCGCAAGGGGCCAAGGGCCTCGCTGGGTTGAGGCGGGCTGAGGTCTTGGTTGAGACGGGCTAAGACATGTACTTAATAATATGGGATAATTTTTCTCAAAACTCGGCCGGGCTATAGCCCGGCCGAGCCAACTATTAGATCCGCCCATGGTCCCAATGCCCTCGGATACCATCCCGTCAGCCCACCCTCCCTCTCCCCACCACCTCCCCCCTCTCTCTCTCTCTCTCTCTCTCTCTCTCTCTCTCTCTCTCTCTCTCTCTCTCTCTCTTTCAGCCTTCCCCTCACCCTCCTCTTTCCCTTCCGGTGGAAAACCAACCGGTGAATCGCACTCAGCCGTGGCCCACAGGCACTACCGACCGGGATCGGGCAGGATCTGGTTATCAGGATTCGGGGCCACCCCCAGATCTCTCTCTCTCTCTCTCTCTCTCTCTCTCTCTCTCTCTCTCTCTCTCTCTCTCTCTCTCTCTCTCTGTGTGTGTGTGTGTGTGTGTGTGTGTGTGTGTGTGTGTGTGTGCACCAATAGAGGGCTACACTTCTTATCACCACCGCCTCAAAGGATTAACTTCACCATCATCCCCGATCTACATTGCCGAGCGTCGCTGGTTCTGCCCGCTTGCTATTCGACCCCGATTTGCTCCCCCCGGCCCCAATCAGTGCCGCCCGACCTTTGCAATGTCGTCCCGCCTCGGTCAGACTCCTCCTTTGCCTGTCGACGGCCGCCTTTGGCACTCGGACCCTTGCCACGTCGCCTCGCCTCAGTCAGCCACCGCCCGCGGTTCGAGGAGGAGGAGGATGTAGGACGGATCAAGGAGGAGGAGGAGGAGGCTGCGATGGCTTCCCCTGTAGGCTGCGGTGATCAAGGAGGAGGACGAGGAGCAGCTCGTGGTTCGAGGAGGAGGAGGGGGCTGCGATGGCTTCCCCTGCAGTCTCTCTCTCTCTCTCTCTCTCTCTCTCGCTCTAATTTTTTTTTTTGGTGGGATGGCTTCAGGAGGACAGGAGATTGGGACCGGGGGTTTCAATGGCTTCAGGAGCAGAGGAGGCTGAGGCTGGGGGCTTCGATGGCTGCGTTTCAAATCACTTTTTTTTTTGAACGGGATGACATTCACATATTACCGATCACAATATCACAAATCACTGATTTTTTTTATTAGTAAAGATATCTTTTTTTCCAACCTTCACATATTAAATTAGCATACTTTTTTATAATTTAAATGTTTATCTTGAATCAATTGTGAAGACCGGGGTTGTGCAATTCATTGCAGCGGTTCCGGCATGCCCAACTTTGAGAGTTGGCCAATGCAAGGTATTGAATCTTTTACTGATGCTGAAAACATGGTTTTGTTTTGTTTGAAGTTGGGAGGCTAATGGTATTTATTATGTGTTAGAACCCTTTGAGTTCTGCCAGAGTTGGGGGGTAGAAGCAGATCCGATTGGGTTTTTCATGCATGTGGTTTCGGCGACTGTGGCTTCATAACTTAATAATGTTCATCACGGAGAGCCAAAGGTATCACCCTCAGCTTCCTCTTGGTTTTCTGTATGTTGTTCATGGTGCACCTGGTGACCATCCCGATCACCGGCACGGGCATCAACTCGGCGATGAGCTTGGGCGCCGCCGTCATCTACAATAAGCACAAGGCCTGGCATGATCATGTAAGAGGCTGCAAGTCCTGCTCCCCGAACCTCTGCTCCTCCTCTTTATATGATTACAAATACTGTCTCTTTGTCCTGCTGCAGTGAATTTTCTGGGTAGGACCCTTCGTCGGAGCGCTGGCGGCGGCGGCGACGTAGCACCAATACATTCTTCGGGCGGCGGCCATCATGGCGCTGGGTTCGTTCCGGAACAACCCCAACAATTGAGAGCCCAACCCAAGCAGCTTATCTCAGTTTGGCCTCGCGTGTCTGATTAATTTGTTGTGTATGAGAGAGATGGAGAGAAGAGGAGAGGAGAGGAGAGGAGAGGGGAGGGTGGATGGATGGATGGCTCTCTACTTTCTTTTTCTTTTTTCTTTTTATTTATGGAGTTAATTTTAATTTGTCAAATGGGGTAGCTTTGTGTAATGTAAGTTGCACTAGGTCTCATTTGTTTCTATTTAGCATGGAGTTTAAGTCCAATCTCTCTCTCTCTCTCTCTCTCTCTCTCTCTCTCTCTCTCTCTCTCTCTCTCTCTCTCTCTCTCTCTCTCTCTCCAATCATGCTTCTTATCTTTCCCAAGCTTTAATTTCTTACAAGTAAGAAACCCGGGCATTGCCCGAATATGTTTGATGCACGCCATTTGGCAAAGACAACATCGCAACTGTTCGAAGAAGTATAAAATCTGAAGTGAGTGTGATTCACTTGTTAGAGAGAGAACGAGATTAACATCAAATGACCATTGAATGAAAATTTATCATCTTTATGATAGGTTTTTAAATGGATTTAAAAGAGAGCCACATAAGAAGAATTCTAGCTCTTTAAAAGACGTCCACGTGTCACAACACGGGAGAGAGGCTTCCATTTTAGTATAGATACTAGTAAGAAACCCGGGCAATGCCCGAATGTGCTTGATGCACGCCATTTGGCAAAGACTACATCACAACTGTTCGAAGAAGTGTGAAATCTGAAGTGAGTGTGATCGACTTGTTAGAGAGAGAGAGAGAGAGAGAGAGAGAGATTAACATCAAATGACCATTAAATGCCATTGAATGAAAATTTATCATCTTTATGGTAGGTTTTTAAATGGATTTAAAAGAGAGCCGCGTTCACATATGGAAGAAGAATTCTAACTCTTTAAAAGACGTCCACGTGTCACAACACAGAGGCTTCCATTTTAGTATATAATATAGATATAGATTGCTAATACTTTTCTTTATTCTATTTTATTTTTGTCTTTAATTGACTATTATTTTTGTCTCTCTAGAACCTAAACTTGTACCCGACTCGTTTAAAAACGGGTAGACCCGCTAAAACCCAGTAAGATCCGTTTAAATATTTATTTATTTTTTTTAATTTTATCTTTCATTGCAACTCATCATCATGGGTGTCCTGATCACAGGCGTCTATTGAACCCATCACACATTATGATCGGATGCTGGGTAGATCATTGGAGGGCCAATCATATCTGTTTCTTTGCCTGCCTGTTCGGACTAAGTGCGATGCACAGGTCGGGTATGGGTGTAACGGACGACTGTGACTTGGGGGGCAGATAAATGGGGTAGAAAATTTGGGTTCTGGGGTTGGGGGGGGGGGGGGGGGCAGGGTGGGTGGGGTGGTGGTTACCCGCTTTGTGCCAATCGGGGGTGTCTTGCCGCCGAAGGCAGCTCGTTGCATTGCTGACATGTGTGTTGCCGCCAAAGGCGGCCCGCTGCAGTGCTGACAGGCACGGGCATGCACTAGTATATATAAGAGAGAGAGAGAGAGAGAGAGAGAGAGAGAGAGAGAGAGAGAGAGAGAGAGAGAGAGAGAGAGAGGAATGTTACAGTGAGCTGTGAGGCCATTTTAGAAAGTGAGCTACGGGTATTTTGACCCCCCTAGTAGTTTTGGAATTTGATGAAAATTGGTGAGGATGATCATCTTACCCTAGACAACATCAAATGGTGATGCAAAATCATCAATTTTCATCAAATTTCAAAACTTCTAGGGTAATCAAATGGTAGATACAAAATTAGTCGTCCACAGTCACCGTTAAATCTACAGATTTTGCTTCTACCATTTGATGATCCTAGAAGTTTTGGAATTTGATTTAAATTGGTGAGGATGATCATATTACCCTAGACAACATCGTCACAAAATTTTCTCAAATTCCAAAACTTCTATGGGGGTCAAATCAATCACAGCTCATTTTCTCCCCCGGCAGCTCACAGGTCAACGTAACAGTCCTTAAGAAAAAAAAAATTATTATGATGAAATTACTAAAGAAAAAAGTTATCAGTCTTTGCAATTAAGTAACAATATTTGTGGAGGAGATTGTTGCACTTTTTCTACAATAAAATATTTGTAGCAAAAAATCTATGAATTACTGCAAGGATAAGGATAGAGGGACTTGCTTTAAAGATGCATTTTTGCCATTTCATAAGGGAAAAAAGTCAATGAAGGGACTTGCTCTACTTGCATCTTTTTTGAGAGAGACTTAGAGCAAAACAATCTTGTTGTTTGTCATTTTCACTAAACCGATCTCTTATAAGGGACCTATCAACAAGTCCTCCAACTTTAATAGCGTAATAAGCCTACAACCCCTCTAACCAACCCAACATTAAGATAAATCCAGTAAAGCTTTTCATTTGAGCTCCATCCCTTCTAACCAACCCAACATTATGATAATCCCCTCTTCTTTTTTTAAAATCCCGAGACCACCCTCACCTCCTCTCCTTTCTCGATCGGTCATGGCAGAGAGCGGCAAACTCAAGCGGCGGAGGTAGCGGTGGCCGCGAGCAACTGTGGGGGAGGATTTCGGCCGTCGTATGTGACCCTCCTCCAACAGTCGATTGAAGGTTTGACCCTTCGGGATGTGGCGCGCTTCGAAGCGCTAAGTTGTGACTTGCTGGGCTGTCACACGAGCACTATAGAGTAGAAAGGTAGAGAAAGAGATGACACAGGATATGGTGACGAAGTTCGGCCGAAGCCTACGTCTCCGTGCGGTAAGACGCAACCTTTGAATCCACTATCTCTGAGTAAACAGTAGAGCTACTCTCGATAGGCCGAGGAGTGCTTCTTACAAGTAATCAGAGGGTGGAAAAGGAGTCTGAAAACCAGAAAGCTTAAGGAGCTCTGGAATACAGAAAGTGGGTTTCTGGTCTGGAATTTTCGATCTGGAATCATTTACAAGGTCTGCTATTTATAAGGGCTTAGTTTATCTAGGAAATATTCCAAGAATATTTTCAGGAATATCCGAGGTTTGGTAAATACCCGGGGGGATTTACCAGACCCCAGATAGTGCAAGTGGGTCCCAGGCAGGGCTGCGGGTCCCACCGTTGGACTCGTGGACCCCAGGCAGGGCTGCGGGTCCCAGCGTTAGACTTGCGGGCCCTAGGCAGGGCTGTGGGTCCCACCATTGGGCGTTAGCCAGATTTTGCACCCATAATTACCCCCTCCCAGCTAGATAGGTGTTAACCTAGCTGGTTGGGATTTCCTGGTGCAAAGCCGGTCGCTCGTCTGCCGATCCTCTGTCCGGGGTTGGTCGTCATCTGTCTGTCGACCTGCTACGTGAGGTTGACCGTTGGGCCTGTCGACTCCCTGCCAGGGGTCGGCCGGGTGTGCGTCTGCCGACCCATTGCGCGGGCCGACCATCGTCTGTATGCTGACCCGTTGCACGGGGCGGACTGTTGTCTGCCTACCGATCCCCTGTCCGGGGTTGACAACTGCCTGTTTACCGACCCGTTGCGCGGGGCCACCATCGTCTGTCTGCCGACCCGTTGCGCGGGGACGACCGTCGTCTGTCTGCCGACCCGTTGCGCTGGGCCGACCGTCGTCTGTCTGCCGACCCGTTGCAAAGGGCCGACCGTCGTCTGCCTGCCGACCCCCTGTCCGGGCCCGACTGCTGTGCGTCTGCCGACCCGTTGGGTGGGACCGACTACTGGTGTGTTACCCCCTCCCAGTTGGGTAGGTGGTAACCTGGTTGACTGGGGTCACAAAAATAGCTGCGCGCAAGTTGGTTCGGGCTAAAAAACCTAGGGGGTGTTGGTCAAAAAATATTATGGACAGGGGGTTTTGTGCAAAAAGTCAGGGGCAGGGGGTTTTGTGTAAAAATTTAGGAGCAGGCGTGGTTCGTGCCAAAAAATCATGGGGCAGGCGGGTTGTGTGCAAAATGTCAGAGGTAGGGGGTTCTGTGCAAAAAGTTAGGGGCAGGGGGGGTTTTGTGTAAAAAATCTTAGGTAAGGGGTTATGTGTAAAAATTCGGTTCAATTCTCTGTAAAAAAATCAAGAGCAAGGGGGTTTGGTCAAAGATTCAGGGTGGCAGGAATTTTTTTGTAAAAAATCATGGACTAAGTTTATTGTCAAAAATTGATAAAAGGGGTTATGGGTAGAAATTTTACGGACTGGAGGGTTTTTTGCAAAAACCAGATTGGGTTTTGGGGGGTCGGTAGAAGTGTATAGGGAGACTCCCGGGTAGACCCAAGAGCACCCGAGGTGGTAGGTGGGGTTTTCTCCTAGTGGGGGTCGGTAGAAATGCTGACCATTGATCAAATTTTGATTGAATTGTGGCTATACGATTAAATATCAAGTGAGTGCAATGCACTCAGTCCAAATCGAGCGGTGATCCTTGATGCCACCTCAGCAGGGAGGGGGGGTTTGTTTTGTAGTGGGTCGGGTGGTTCGGGTGTTGGTGAGACTTGAGAGAGAGAGGGGGGGGGGGGTCGGGAGAAATGTAGCAGGGGGGGGGGGGAGATGCAGCATGGCGCAGCCGGGGCGGGCGGGGCTGGGCGCAGCCGGCGGGCGGGCGGGCGGGGCGCACGGCGGGCGCTGCGGGCGGGGCACACGGCGGGCGCTGCGGGCGGGCGGGGCAGGCGACTGCGGGCGGGCGGGGCGCAGCCGGGGCTCATGCGGGCGGGGCCGACTGCAGCGTGGGGCGGCTGCGACGGGGGGGTGGTGGTGGTGGTGGTGGTGGCACCCCTCTCTCTCTCTCTCTCTCTCTCTACTCTCTTCTCTCACCCACTCTCTGACTCACTTTCTTCTCTCTCTTCCACCCACTAACTCTCACTCTCTGTTTCTCTCTCACTCACTCTCTCACTTACTTTCTTCTCTCTCTTCCACCCACTGACTCTCTCTTCTCACCCACTCTCTCTCTCAATCACTCATCTAGTAATTGTGGGGGAGGATTTCGGCCGTCGTACGTGGCCCTCCTCCAACAGTCGATTGAAGGTTTGACCCTTCGGGATGTGGTGCGCTTCGAAGCGCTAAGTTGTGACTTGCTGGGCTGTCACACAAGCACTATAGAGTAGAAAGGTAGAGAAATAGATGACACAGGATATGGTGACGAAGTTCGGCCGAAGCCTACGTCTCCGTGCGGTAAGACGCAACCTTTGAATCCACTATCTCTGAGTAAACAGTAGAGCTACTCTCGACAGGCCGAGGAGTGCTTCTTACAAGTAATCAGAGGGTGGAAAAGGAGTCTGAAAACCAGAAAGCTCAAGGAGCTATGGAATACAGAAAGTGGGTTTCTGGTCTGGATTTTTTGATCTGGAATCATTTACAGGGTCTGCTATTTATAAGGGCTTAGTTTATCTAGGAAATATTCTAGGAATATTTTCAGGAATATCCGGGGTTTGATAAATACCCGGGGGGATTTACCAGACCCCAGATAGTGCAAGTGGGCCCCAGGCAGGGCTGCGGGTCCCACCGTTGGACTCGTGGGCCCCAGACAGGGTTGCGGGTCCCAGCGTTAGACTTGTGGGCCCCAGGCGGGGCTGTGGGTCCCACCATTGGGCGTTAGCCAGATTTTGCACCCACAGCAACGATGAAGGAGGCGAAGGGCACGAGCAGGGCAGGGGGTTTAGGGGGGGGGGGGTTACGTTTAAGTTTGAGATTCTAGGTCTAGGGTTCATCCCATGACTCCTAAATCTTAGTTTATGAGGTTCAGTGGTGGCTGTTGAAGATGTGGCTCCAAACAAGCCGTATACAAACTCCAAGGTTCGTGCGCGAAGAAACGGCAGAAGACAGAGCACCAAGGGGAGAAGGGTCAGCCAGGAAGGGTTGTGCGCACGACTAGTCAAGGTCGTGTGCACGATTAGCATCGGCATAAATGTCGGGTGAGAAGACGGGTCGGTTCGTCCGCACGATCTCCTCATGTCGTGCGCACGACTATGACTAGTAGAACGCGAGTTTACACGTTTTGGCCTTCGTCTTCTCGTGGGACTCTTTCTCCAAATCGGATACGAATGTAACCCTATAAAAGAGAGGTCCTAGGACGAACCTAGGGAATCATGGATTATCTCAAAGGCACAAGAGACACCCAAGGGAGAGATTAGAAGTTAGCTATCACCAAGGAAGAGGAAGAGGAAACCATTGGAGACCAGTGAGGTTTCGGAAATGATTTCTTCTTATTCCAAGGGATGTAGGGTTGCGGGTTCTCTTCTCTCGAGGTGGGATCTCTTTGTGGGTGTATGAGGGATTGGGTAGAGGCAATTGTAATTGTACTCGGGTTTTTCCCATACTAGTGAATCCATCGATCGGTTGTTGCCGGAATTTTCTTGGATATTCTACTTGTTCTTCCTATTATCTCGATCTTGTCGGTGGTCTCCTCCGTGGTGCTTCTACGCTTGTGTTGTTCCGCTGCGCGAGGGCCTCAGATCTCAACAAATTGGTATCAGAGCTATTGTTGGGGGATCCGGGGAGGCTTTAGTTCGATGGCGTAGAGCAAGAAAGACCGGGAAAAGATGTAGGTGCTGATGAGAGACTGGTAGAGGTGCCGATGGGCACCGGTGCGGATCGCCGTCAAGTGATATGGGCGTTGACGGGCGTGGTAGCAACAGGCACGACCGCGGGCACACCTACAGTCTAGCAGAGTGCGGTGGCTATCGACGGATGGCGGAAAAAGGCGACGATGATCGTGGTGGCGGCGGACTTAGTCGCGGGTACACCTGTGGTACAGCAGGGTGCGGAGGATGTTCGAGCATTGGCCGACGGGCAACAGTTCGGGAGCGAAGGGCGTGGGAAGTGTCGCAACGCGAATCAAGGGCCGTGGTTTACGGCGGGATCGTCGACAGGTGATGGTAGAAGTTTCCATAATCATGGCGGTAGCCGGGAGAGTGGCGGCACATGCACGGTGTTCGATGCAGAATAAGGATGCAGGTGGAGCACGCTCAGGGGTGCTGTTGTTCAGGAGGAGACCAAGTCAAAAGACTTGAGCAATCACAAAGTTTGGCGATTGGGCTCCCGGTGAGGGGGCAAAGGGGGCGACGGCGATCGGGATGGATTCATGGTACAGATTCGGTCTGTGGAGGTGCTGACGTCATATAATGAAACCAAGGTGGAGATTGTTGAAGATGTGGCTCCAAACAAGCTGCATACAAACTCAAAAGTTCGTGCGCGAAGAAACGGTGGAAGACAGAACGCTAAGGGGAGAAGGGTCAGCCAGGAAGGGTCATGCACACGACTGGTCCAGGTTGTGCACACGACTGATATCGAATTGATATCGGCATAATTGTCAGGCGAGAAGAGGGGTCAGTTCGTGCGCACGACTGTGACTGGTAGAATAGAAAGGTTGTCGGCACTGCAGCTCTAAACGATCTCCTAAGAAGTAAAGTCCTTAACTTACTCGTCCGGTACCGTGGTATCATCGTGGTTCGGGGTCCAGCCAGTGAACCCCACGTGCTCCCGTCATAAGGGCCAGGTGATCAAACGGGTGGGAATAGATGTTGGTGGTTGGAACCCGGTGTTCGATGATCCTGTGCTTCGGGGCGACTATTCTCACATTCCTCCAACTTTAGTTGTACAGATCGCACAACATTTGCCACCCGACTGATTGCACTATCTGTCTTACTTAAAGGGGGTTGGCAGAGTTCATCGTCATCGTCCCAGGCGCGACAAGTCGCGAGCGATGGATGTTATAAAGACGCAGCAGATCTCGGCGAGGCCCGTCGAGAAGGTGGTGGTGCATCCGCTAGTCCTGCTCTCCATCGTCGACAACTACAACCGGGTGGCCCGCGACACCTGCAAGCGAGTCATCGGCGTCCTCCTCGGCGCCTCCTTCAAGGGCACCGTCGACGTCACCAACAGCTACGCAGGTCGGTCACTTACCCTCCCGATCCCCCTTTCTCCCCCCTTCCCCTCCTCCTCCCATGTCGGCGGATCTCTTTTTCCTCATCTGGTTAGAATCTAGGATGCTTGTTGGTCAAGAAAACTTGTGTGTTGGGTTTATTATTATTATTATTAATTTTTTTAATAGAACAATTGTCATTTCACATTATGAATTTGATCCTAGGACTTTGATTTAGGGTTAAATTTTCCTCTTTTCTTGTCATTTGTTTTGGGTCTCAATTAAATCAAGGATAAATTACACTTTGCCCCCCTGAAGTTTAGCTGAAAAACACTTAAGCCGCCCTGTAATTTATGTTGTTCCAAACCGCTCCCTAAAGTTTGAAATGTTTGCACAATACCCACTTTTGTCAACTACTTAATTTCCTCACGTGGTAATTTTTATCCGATCAAAACTGAATTGAAGGGGGTTAAATGTAGGTTTTTTAAGAGCAATGCTATTCAGCCCAAAGGTTGTCCCGAATTCGCCGGCATGAAAGACGTGGCAGCGTGCAACTGGTGCTGTTGAAGATTTTAAAATCGCTAGTGGGTTTCAGCCACCAGTTGCATGCTGCCACATCTTTCGGGCCGGCGAATTCGGGACAAACCTTCGGCTGAATCGCATTTATCTTTTTTTAACTATAGGGGGGTTACGTGTTTTTGAGCTAAACTTCAGGGGGGGGGGGGGGCAAAATGTAATTTACCCTTAAATCAATCTCATTGGTGTTTGATTTGAGAGAGTTTGCATGATCTTCTTTAATTTGGCTAGTGGATTTATCCTTTCTATGAAGGTTTTTCTCATAGTGGACTTTCTTCCACCAACAAGGTTTGTCGATTGAAAGAAATTTTCTACACAATACAATGAACTTTAAATACTTGTACGATTAATTTTTCATGAAATTCTTCTTCAATGGTTATTTACTAAGAGTTGTTTGCGGGCTGTAATGGAACGTAAGAACCTAGATTCATTTTATGTACCTATAAAAATCTTCTAAATATATCCAAAACATGACTTATTGAGCCTATTTTTGTAAAATAGGTTATAGCACTCAAAGCATATGAACCCAAGTACAATAAACTAAAACCCTTTCTATTTTATGAACCTTGAAAAACAAACTAAATCAACTCAAAATTTGGATATATATATATATATATATATATATATATATATATATATATATATATATATACTCTTACTAATGAAATCTTACTAATGGAGTTACAAACCGCCTTTTACCTACCCTAGAGGTTTTAGAATTTGATGAAACTTGGTGGGGATGCTATCTATGGCAAATTGATCATCCTCACAAAAAATCATCAAAATCTATAACCTCTAGGGGCATCAAATATATTATTCAAATTAACAGTTAAAATGATCGGTCGATAAAGCTTCTAACATTTGATGCCCCTCGAGGTTATAGAATTTGATGATTTTTGGTGAGGATGATCAACTTGCCATAGATAGCATCCCCACCAAGTTTCATGAAATTCTAAAACCTCTAGGGTAGGTAAAATGCGGTTTGTAACTCCATTAGTAAGAGTGTATATATATATATATATATATATCTCCAACCTCTGCAACCCTGCTTTGGTAACGGTTTGATGTGACACAAGAATATGCAACCCTATACTAAATGCGAAATAGAAATCCTAAAGTTTATAGCCCTCTTGAAAAAAGGCTGCTTTAAATTATTTACATGTGCTACCAAACAATAGATCAAGGTTCATAGAAGGAAATGAAAGATTGAACTTTCAAGCTACTGATGATATCTTTGTCCATATCATCATGAACGTTATGTCTCTTGAATTTCTTTTACATTGTATGTGACATCGCTACAAGAACGACACGCTCTTGGTTCCATACGTGTCTTTTACAGAGCAGCTTGCAGACTTCTTTATGAAGACATCATTCAGCGCTTTCGTTACTTCCTTAGCAAACTCTTGGCATATGATCACCATGAGTTTTGGAGAAGGGGGTGGGGGAGTATATATATACTTAGCCTTCTATAGATTAGTCATCTCTTGGGGTATGTTCACCTTTGGTGACCCCATCTCTTGTGCAACACTACAGCATATATAGCGCCATTGCCCCATTGAGTGAGGGATGCTCTTTACACCCAATTCTCTTTTTCTCTCTTTTTCCTTTTAGGGTTATCACTTCTAATATGTCTTTTTTTACCTTTAAAGGAAAAAAATAATGCAGTTTTTTGTTTATAATCATATGGATTATTTTCTAGTGATTGATTTAATTTAAGTGATTGATGTACACTATGCTTTGAACCGTAGCTTTATGCCTTGCGATGAACTGAGTGATCAATCCGAATATTTCCTGCAATAGGTCCCTATGCAGTCAAAGTCGGTAGTTGGCCCTAGTCGGCCAAGGGACGACTAGGACTAGTCGGGACTAGTCGCCCAAAACTTATTCTAACCCCTCCCCCCTCCCTAAACATATATGATATATGAACTAGCATAAATGTCAATAAGTATATGATATTAGTCGGTTAATAACAATACATACCTTCACACTTCACAGCATGGGTATAAATACATAAGTAACAGAACACAGTTGTATTGGCTTCATGCCCATGTCAGAAGACTCAGAACTAAGAATTCATCACAATATTTGTTTGATGATGTTTAATCTGTGAATAGCCCCAATTTTGATTATAGGGTTATATGGATATCAACAAATAAGCAATAATTATTTGTCTATGTTTTTATCTGAGATTCTCAGGTGCTCAACAGATGATTACAGGGAAGAGCCATAGTTGTGAGTCTTGCGACTCAAGACTTTGAGCCAATGTAAAAAATCCAAACAAAATTGCTTTCAAAGACTCCTTGCAAAAAAAAATTTTGCTTGCAGAATGCTACCTGGGGACTAGTCGGTAGTCGCTAGTCGGGACTAGTCGGGGACTAGTCGGGATTCCGTTCAGCAATGACAGAATCAGAATTACTCAGTCGGCAAAATGCCGTCTGGGAACTAGTCGCCGACTAGTCCCGATTTTGATAGCATAGATAGGTCCCCATTTTATATGTTGCTGGTTCATATTAAATATTATGAACATCAAGTGTTGGATCAAGTTATTGACATTTAAACGTGTAATCATGTGCATGTATGGCTTCACAACATTTGTTAAGTATATTCGTCATTTCTTAGGTCAATGAATCTTTAATCCACTTATGCTCTTGGCACAACTATTTCACTTAATTTGTTTGCTCTATTCTCTTACTACACCTGGTGTGTTTATTTACATTTGGGATTTTTTTGTGTCCCAAGTTGCATATTTCACTTGTTTTAACTTCCAATTTTGCAGTGCCCTTCGAAGAAGATGAGAAAGACCCAAGCATCTGGTTCCTTGACCACAATTACCATGAATCAATGTTTGGCATGTTCAAACGAATAAATGGTGCTCGCTATCTTCAACACTTCATGATTATGGCAACTAATAGTTTTTGTTTTTCATTTAATGCTAAAGTTGACTTATCTTTGTTTCAGCCAAGGAACATTTTGTGGGGTGGTATAGCACAGGTCCAAAACTTCGGGAAAATGATTTGGATGTTCATGCATTATTCAATGAGTGAGATTGAGAAGCCTTTCTTTCTTCTCTTTTAATTCATATTATCTCTGTGTTTCGAGTTTTGTCTTACCTGTAGACTTTCTTCTTTGAAAATCTGTTTTTCCTTCACGTCAAAATAATATTGTCTTGCATAAAAACAAAATCTATTGAATTGCTGTTGATGTTACATCTACTTGGCTATTCTAGAGTCCAGACTCCCTGCTGTTTTCTAAGATCTAGGCTTGTTCAGTTCCTTCCCCATTCTCCCTTTCCTGTTTATGTGTGGTTGCTTGTCAAGATTAGGACGTTATTCCCTGTGAATGTTTTTTTTCTAATTTCGGACCAAATTGTTGCTTATTCTGTTTCTATATATTTTTTAGTCATGGCATCAAATTCAAAAGGATTGCTAGCCACCAAAAATCTGGCGAGCTTCATCATTGCTTTCATTTTTTGTTACATGGATTTCACTGGAAGAGATTCAGTATTTTGTATCATACTCTCTTGATGTTGTTTCCTGACCCAAATGATGGGATAAGGCTTGTTGGTTGTGGTAATATCTTGCTATTGTTGGTTGTGATAATATCTTGATATTCTTCACATGGATTCAGATTAGAATGTTAACGTGCACTTTGACATTGCAGTTATGTTCCTAATCCTGTCTTGGTCATTATTGATGTCCAACCGAAAGAATTGGGAATACCAACCAAAGCTTACTATGCTGTTGAAGAGGTGAAAGAGGTAAGCAATTTGAGTGCATGGAATTGTTAAGGCACTAGTGTGTCCATTTGTGGAGCCTAGAGGTAGTGTAGTTGCGGGTTTGTTAATATTTGGATATGGTACAGAATGCGACTCAGAAAAGCCAGAAGGTGTTTGTGCACGTGCCTTCAGAAATTGCTGCTCATGAAGTTGAGGAAATTGGTATGTATATTTAAGTTGTTGAAGAAAGCTGATATACCTCTTCTCAATATATTTCATAGCTCCAACCTCCTGCTGATTCAAATCTCTGCCTTCCTATATATGCCATATATTCCGAAGTTTTTGAGACTGGCTTCATCTTGGATAAGTATTTTATTGGCGTGTAATTGATGTATATGACTGTCTGCATATTATTTTTAGGAGTTGAGCATTTGTTGAGAGATGTCAAGGATTCGACCATTAGCACCCTAGCAACTGAGGTACTTGTACAATACTAGCCTGGTTTGCATTTTGCTTTGAAGTTTGTGAAACATATTTTATGCATTTAATTCACAAATCCTCAATTTTCACTTTACCTGCTGCAGGTTACTGGCAAACTTGCTGCCTTGAAGGGGTTGGATGCAAGACTCCGTGAGATTCGTGGTTATCTAGATCTAGTAGTTGATGGAAAACTTCCATTAAATCATGAGATTTTGTATCATTTGCAGGTATAACTTTTCTTGACTTTCCTCCTACATCAGTCCATGTGTTGTGTTTTTTCTTTCATGATGATAATAATACAAAATTATGAAATGTACCATAATCTTTGCATTAGTTCTATATTTAATCACCAATCCACTTTTTACAGAAGTATACTGTGAAGATTTCAGAACCCATGAAGAACAATACATTGCGCTAAGCAACTGTGACGTTGAGTATTCTGAAATCCAATCCTACTAAATGAAGTAAAAAGAAATGGAACAACTGGATGACATTCCCCCAAAGTGTTTTTTTTTTTTGGGGTTATTAGCCTAAGACCCCTGTAACCAACCTAACAGTAGGTTAAGCCCAGTGAAACTTTTAATTTGAGCTACAACCCCTCTAACCAACCCAATATTAGGATAAACCCTTCTCTTTTTTGTTTAATCCCAAGACCACCCTCACCTCCTCTCTTCTCTCGATCAGCCATGGCAGAGGGTCGCCATGTCCGGCAGAGACGGTGGCGGCTGCGAGCGACGGAGAAGGAGGCGGAGGTGGCACGACTGTGACCGGTGGAGGCGGTCGTGAGCAATGGTGACGGAGGCGGCTGACGCGAGCGACAGAGGCGGCAGTGGTGGTGGGGGGTTCGGGTTAGGTTTAAGATTGCGATTTCTAGGTCTAGGGCAGGGTTTTAAATCTCGGCCGATACTGGTACGTACTGGCCGGTACGTACCGGTTTTGGCCGGTTCGAGACCGGTACTGCATCTGATCCCGATACCTGGCCCGTATTGGCCTGTACCGGTACGTACCGGTCCGTACCGACCGGTACGGCCGGTACGGACCGGTACCGACAGGTTTTTTTTTAGATTTTTTGGGTTTTTTTTCAGGTTTTTTTCTCAACCGGTATCGGTCCGTACCGGCCGGTACATACCGGTTCGGGGCCGACTGATACCGCGACCGATATCGTGATTTTAAACCTTGGTTTAGGGTTCATCCCGTGGTCTGTAAATCTTAGGTTAGGAAGATTGGTTAGGTCCGATGGCGATAATGGGGGGTTCGGTTAAGTCCGGCAATGGTGGGGTGGGGTTTGGTTCGGTCTGGCTGTGGCGGCGGATGAGTGGCAACAAACATAAATTCGAAGTGTGGTGAGCGGCATTTTTGTCCACAGGGTTATGAGCTCAAAAGGAAAGGCTGTTGAGACTGTAGCTCAAAACCATCTCCTAAGATGAGCTTTAGGCTCATTACCCCTTTTTTTACTCTTGAAAAGAGGGGAAGAAGGGGGGGCGGGGGATAAAATGTAGCTGAAACTTGGAAAATACCTGTAAAAAATGGCACCAATCATAGTCTGATCCTTACCAAACTTTACGCAATTCTTTTGCTTGCGCCATGGTGTAGCAGGGTGCATAATGTGACACTAATATAGCTTCTATGGAGTAAATTATCACATCACCCCTGAACAGATGGTTTAACAGTTGAGCTTGTTTTTAATAGTCATTTGAAATGTATTATTGCTAATGGAAAACCTTTGAATGTAAGGTTTAGTTGAAGCTTAACTGCTTTACTGTGATTCTTTTCTCAAAATATATAAGAAAGTTAACTATTTAGTATTCCATCCACAATAAATGTTTTTCTGCGATTGGTCTGCCAGTCTGCTAGGAACACTTTCTTTAATATTTGGCCCATCTGGATTAGGCGAAATTTTTAGAGGAACATCTATTTAGAATACCCTCTATGAACATTAGAGAATTTTCATTCTATGACCTGCCATCACTTTTATTTATTTCAAACATTTTGGCAGTCAATTTTGGGTTTTTGTCCTAGTCTCACATCTGCAAAATCATCAGTCAACTTGTTTTTCAAATTTCTTTTTCTTTTATTTGGTTCAAATTAGGTGGTAGTTTTCTATAAATATGCCCATTTTTTTTTATGACTCCTATAGGTATGTGGGACGGTGTATTACATATGGGCATTTACCTTCTTATTGACAAGGATTAGAGTGTTCAAACTTTTCTTGTTTCATCTATTAAATTATTTCAGTGTTGCGCCAGAATTTTGTCCTTCGTTTGACGTTTGTCAATACCTGCAGTACCCACATTTGGTTTTCAACTGTAGATCTGTAATATTCTCCTCCTATAGTCTACTTTTGGGCACTGACTATTTGTTACTGTTTCAAATTTGTTATGCGTGGATTTTATGAGAATTTTTATTTTCCCCTTGCAGGATGTATTCAATCTACTTCCAAACCTCAATGTGAGTGAACTAATCAAGGCCTTTGCAGGTAATATTTCTATTTTTGCTAAGAATTAATAAGAAAAGGAGTTGTTTGTTTCACTGTTTTAAAAATCGGGTAAAACTCAACTTAGTCGGACCGAGTTGACTTGACTCTGCCAGATTTCGACTCTGAGTAATTTAGTCGAGTTGGGCCGAGTTGGGCTAAAACAAAGCCGAGTCGGCCCTAGTTTACTCGATTCGGCTGGATTTCGAGTTGAGTCCAAGTTTCGAGTTTTTGAACAGTGGTTAGTTTTGTTCAGTATCTCTTCTTTTTTTTTACCCTGAAGTTATTATCTGATTTTATCTTATATTTTGCAGTGAAAACCAATGATATGATGTTGGTCATTTACCTGTCCTCACTCATCCGCAGTGTTATCGCACTGCACAACTTAATAAACAACAAGGTAATTTCTTCTCTCATTGTTTGTTTTATGTGAGTGCTTTCATGTTCATTGTGGTGTCCTTTACCGGTGATGATCATGTGCACTTGATGAAATACCAATACTATGCGAGTTTGGAGCAATTGAAATCACCTACCAGCAGGAGCTGGAGCTGGAGGAATAGAACCTGGAGCAGGAGCATCCGACACTTGTAGAAAAACAAGAAACTCATTTTGCATATCCAGGAAAAGAACATTGTTCATTCTAATGAGATATTCAAGGGAGTGTATAATACATTGTGTTTGTGCACTCGTTTTGCCGCATTCGTTTTAAATCTGCATTTGCATACCAAGCAATGCCATATCCAATTGGCATGATCGGTCTCCACGTGGTCCACTAGTTTTGCTTCTTTGGTGAACTTTTTGTTGCAGGTCCACATTTGTACTATGTGTCAGCCATTATTAGGAGATAATGAGTAATCTCACACATCAACGCTCGAACCTTCCCAACAGTGTTTGATGGAAAGATATGAGTGTTAATGTGTGAGATTACTCATTCATCTCCTGATAGATGGCTGACACAGGGTACAAATGTGGACCCTGTTCTAATCATGCCAATTGGATGACATTGATTGGCATGCAATTGGATGTTTAAAACGAACGAGGCAAAACGAGTACACAAACGAAATGTATTATACACTCGAATTTCTCATTATAATGAACAATGTTCTTTTCCTGGATATGGACAATGAGTTTATTGTTCTTTCTATACGTTCCGGGTGTTCCTCCTGCTCGAGCTTCTGCAGGCAGGTGATTTCAATTGCTCCAAACTCACAGAGTATTGGTTTTTCATTAAGTGCACATGATCATCACTGATGACACAAATATGGTAAAACTATGAGTTGATGATTATACTATAAAAGCCCGTATTTATTTATTTTTTGAACCATCTCTGATCTCTTGTAGACCTCAGCTTTAAAAAAAAAATAATTTAGTAACCTACAAGCGAAAATGGTTTGATGTTTGATGCTAGATGCTGAACAAGGAACATGAGAAAGCTGAGGACGCCAAACCGGTCGCTGTACCGAGCGTAGCATGAGGCTAGAAATCATGTTCGACTACGCTTTGTGTCAACTCGGGCACTAAGCCAATGGGTGTTCAAGTTTTAAGCAATGACGAGAGGGGTGCTTATTCGGAGATGATGCAGAGACGATCGGTGATATCCACTGTGCTTACTGTTCAATGACACACATCAAGTTTACCCCTCCAAATTTTTTTTTTGATACACACCAAATCTTGACATTTCTGCTGTCAGGTCAACTATTTTTTCTTTAATTTATTGCTAGAATTTTTTTCTTTAACTGTTTTTTTTTTTTTTTGTGTTTGCACTGTTGCAAGTGTTGATTGGACCCGAAGGCAATTATCGACTAAATGCAGTTAAGTAAACCCCTGCCAACTTGTGAAATAACTTGGCTACTATTTAATTTGTGTGATCTACATATTCCTCATCCTCAACCTGTCGTGTTGTAAATTGCAAAAAAAAAAAAAAAAGCTGTCATGTTATACTGTGATAATAAAGCTTTTTTTACACATCTATGCATGCTTTTTATCACGATGGATTACATTTTTAACCTCATTGTTAAGTTTTTGGTGGAATTTCTTTTTGGGTAAATTACACAAAGACCCCTTGTAGTTTGACCAATTATCACTTACACCCCCTCGTTCTTAAAACCCTTCAAAAATGCCCCCTTATAGTTTGAAAACATATCACTTGCACCCCCTCCCAGGGCCTCCAGAGGTGGGGTCTATGTGTAATTTACCACTTATTTTTTTCTTCCCAACATGGTATTAGAAAAGCGAAAAACTAGACTGGAAATTCATTCTTAGATTTATCACGAGGAGTGGGGGGGGGGGGGGGGGGGGGGGGGGGGGGGTTATGTGCTGACACTGATGCAAGTTCAGCAGCGGCATGCACGTTACAGTGCGAACATCAGATAGACTTTTTGTAAGATGAGTTGATGAACTCTATGCAGTCCTCAATGGCCTCCGACTGGTAGGAATCCCTGGGTGGCGCGAACTGGCGGGGGAGGGCGACGGAAGAGTCTCTGGCTCGAGACGACCGCTGCCGCCGAGAGATGAACCGAAGTGCCCTCACGACACTGGCCCTGATGCAGCGGAACAATCCGATGGAGGAGGAGGAGGAGGAAGCGCAGCTTCTCGGGCCGCGTCCATAGCTTCTGGCGGCGGCGGCCCTCTCCGGCTCGAGAGAGATGCCGGGGATGGAACTCGGTCTCTTGCTCCTTCTCCTTAGCATTCTTGATGGAAGGAGAAGGTGTGGGTTGGCTGAGGTTGCAAGGAAGGAAGCAGGCTTGCCCTGTAAATTTATCGCAACGAAGGGAGAAAACGCCAAGGGAAATAAAGTAAAAGGTGGTCAAATTGATTCTCGAGGTAACTAAATCTGGGGCATATTGGTTTTGTCTCGTGGGAATTGGGAATCACAAGGGTAACCACTCGCTAGAGAGAGAGAGAGATTTGCGTAGAGAGGGAGAGAGAGAGAGAGAGAGAGTTGCGTACGGAGTTTTGGAGTCTTTTGGTGGGTGGGGGGAGGGAGCAGCTGTGAGAATGTCGGGCATTGAGGGGTGTGAAATGATGATGGGAGTGGCGAACAGAGGGAGGGAGGGAGGGAAGGCACAATACCATGACCAAAGCTTGGCATCAGCTAGTGTTTCTTTTGAGATACGGTGGGCTTTAGTTGGAGTGGCAGGACCTGGGCCCGTACCCTTTTCTTTTTCAGGCCCACTGGAATCCAATCCATATGACACCGAGGAGGTGAAGTTGACAATGCGGTGCGGCCTAAAGTAGGTATCTGGTGCGAGTGGGACCCAGTTGCTTACCCGGGGCTGCTGGCTTCAAGGGTCCGGTTCGAGGAGTCGGAATTTGAAAGGACTCGTGTCGGGGAGGATTCTCTCCCACAACCCCGTTTTCATGTTTTGGGCAGCTACCATTTCGCTCACCGCTGTTACGGGAATCGCTGATGTTTCGGTCTGGTCACGTTTGTGAATTGCCGTTTGAGAACGGAGGCAGAGAGGTGGTGGTGAGAGGAAAGGAGTGAATTTAGGGAGGAGGGGGAGTGAAGATGGAGATTGGAATGAATTGCTTGCGTTATATCGTCCGTATAATTGTGAAACAAACAACACCAATATTGCTAACCCTACAAATTAATTGAAAAAATAGGGTTATTTTGACTTTGCCCCCCAGATTTTGCCTTGAATTAGACTTTACCCTCCAAAACTAACTGTTCCCTTAGCTCAGAGAGCTGACGGAAAAGAAATAAAGTTTTGAGGGGTGAACTGACGGAACAGTTAGTTTTTGGGGGTAAAGTCTAATTAATGAAAAGATGAGGGGTAAACTCTAACTCAATATTAGAGCTTTTGTCTTTTTAAGGGTAACTTTTAAATTCCGAAGGGTTAAAATAAAAAGGTAATCTCATAATGTTTTAATTACTCAAAAAACAAAGGTTTTTTTTTTGGGAAATTTTATTCATACCCCAAAAATCTGTAACTAGCACCCGTTTCCCAATAACTTACTAAACAAAATTAAAATATAATTTATATCCTTATCTAATACCCCATATCCAACTAAAACCTAAAATAGAACGTTTTGGGCATCGACTATGATTGGAAAGGAATTAAGCGGTGGCGACGACATGGCTATGATGTCATTGGCAGCGACATCGACAACATGGCTTGAAGATCCTACTTCCCTCCAATTGAATTCCTCCATAGATGCCAACAAGGCTCGAAGATCCCACTTTTCCTGATCGGATTCCTCCATACAAGATCTAACCCCTCTAGCAATGGAGAAAGAAAAGAGATGGGGTATTTTAACTGGGGTGTATGATCAAGATGGGGCGGGCCATTTAAATGGGGTGTATTCAAGGTAGGGTGTAAGAGGAAAGGATATTTTTGGGATAGGAATGGGGTATGATAAAAAAAAAATAGGGTGTGCTCAAGTTTGTTGGAAATGGGGGCTAATTACAGATTTTTAGTGTATGAAATAAAAATTTTCCTTTTTTTTAACTTATACCAACACGTTTATCTCAAAATTTGAGTTACACCCCCACTTTTCTAAAAATTTGATTAATTTCCTAATCCGTCACTTGACCCTGAGCAATCCATTAAAAGTGGGCTTTTTTTTTTACTCATCCCCCACTTTTATGTCAAAATTTGAGTTACACCCCCACTTTTAACTAGTTGCTCATGCCACTTGCCAAGTGACGTATTAGGGTCTACAGTCAAATTTTTAGAATGGTGGGGGTGTAAGTCAAATAAACCCCTAAAATAAGAGAAATGCTAGTCACCCCGAAGGTTTTCTCGATTCCGCCTGACTGAAACCCACTAGCGATATTTAAATCTTTTATATCTCCAGTTGCAAACTGCCACGTCAATCGGGCTGAGGGAAAAACCTCCGAGCTGAATAGCACTCCACCTAAAATAAATAAACATAGTCCACAATCATGACAGATTTCTTAGCTATTAAGGAGGGGAACGCAATGCGCACACCGCCGCCGGAGCCGCGTCGCTGCCACCGCCACCGCCACCACCACCGTCACCGCCACCGCCGCCTGCACGAAGGGTGCGATGCTCAGCTCGCGTGGCTTGTTGGCGTACAATTCCTGGTTTAAGAAGCAAAAAAAATGTAGAGCATAATCAGTGCCGTGAAAGGAAGCGGAGCGCGCATCTGCACACCACCAACGGCACTCACTGTAAGATATGGAAGATTGATTATGCACCAAGGATACCAAACCGTCCCAACTTTTTTCTCCATACCGTTTTATTTTGCAGGCTAAAGCTCAGCCCGGGTACGAGCCTGGTCAGACTTTCAGCTAATAAATAGTTACATAAACAAGCATGCTCTTCACATTTGTGATCGATCAACATAGAGATTATAAATCGGAAGCAAGGAATCGTGTTTTACCTCCGGCCGTAACGAGCGGGGAGGTGACGATCTAAATTTACTCGATGATGTTGTTGACGCGAGCGTTCTCGAGTAAGATCCGAGCCGCGATAGATCCGACCTCGGCAACAAAGAAGTCGGCGCTTTAGCGGACGGACGATGAGATCCGATATCTCGGGTAGTAGTCTTTAACGTCGGTCCTTTTCGGCGTCCAAGCACATAAACAAACCCTTGGTCAAAAGCATGCAACGAATGGAGAAGGGGGGCCATGTGCATGACTTATGACATGTGTTGCACGCCCCCCTTTCCATTCCTTATTGGGTTTCCATGTGCATTAGGGAGTAGTAGAGGGATGCGCAAGGTATGGCTCATCCCTATTCGACCGGTGGTAGGGATCAGTACCTCCTCAAACCCTAGATCTAATACCAACATCTATAGAATTAGATATTGATTTAAGGATTAATTACCACTATACCCTGTTAAGTGCTCACTAATAGTCCCCAAGACTTTTAAGGATGTAGTTGAGCCAAAACCCAACACGCTTAACTCACTTTTATCCCCCTTGCATAGGACAAAGAGGAACTATTACTTATTAGCTTATAATCCATAAATGGTCGGCGACCGTGTATTACCCACGCACGGTTCTGATGTTATGATGTCCCAATTACCCTCCGTTTTCTTTATTCTAGTTGGGCCCCATATGCGGCACCATGATCTCTCTCTCTCTCTCTCTCTCTTGTGCGTGCCCCTCACCATGGTTGACCCCATCTATCTCTAACGACGAGGCCATAGGCGATGGGAGGAATACATGGAGTTCCAATGGGAGTGGTGGTCTCTGGTAGGAAAAGATTGCTCAACCGAAGGCCAAGGCGCAGTACGTGATGAACAAAAAGAAAATTGTGTGTACAAAAGTTTGCTAAGCCATCCACATTAGCCCAAAGGCCCGCAACCCAGCGTACAATTCATGAGAGGTCCAATAGGAAAGCTCATGACCCATTTGGAGATCTGTTAGCTCACTAGCAGAGGCTGACACATACACCAATTACAGGTCACCCATGGATCGATATCAGACCCCACGACAGCTATGACAGTTATATGATGTCAACTTCTATAAATAGATCATATTTCATTAGCAAATGGACTTTTTTTTTTCTAATTTAGTGAGCTATTTTTTTCTAGTTTATTCGGATTCTTGTCATATATTCCCGATTTTCTTTCCTTTCATACCGATTGTACAAACCCTACTCCGCTTGTCGAGGAGTAGCTCAATTTTCCAAGAGCTAGTGGATTCAAAGTTAGTGACTTACCGAGCGGTGACTAAGCTACGATCGAAACAATCTCTCTTGTACCCATTGTCCTTTTAATCTCTTCTTCTAATCAAAAGATTGTGCGATCTATGAAAAGATTCTCCCACAACATCCCCATTAAAACCATATCCATGACAAGTGGATGTCTCTCGTTAATTTTGTTATAACTTTTTTTTACACATTGAGGTTGTGAGGATTCATAACTTACATGGATCTATTGTTGTCCCGATGATATTAATGTTTATTTGCACAACTATTTTTATGAGTGTAAAAATGACTAAGGCCAGCTCAGAGACATATAGCCCACCAAAAAGTGGGCTAGTAGAAGCCCACATCTACAGAGGACCACGAGAACAGGTCGTGACCCACCAGCAGCCTAGCAGAGACCCGTTTCTATGGAGGCCGGCCCACAAGCACAGCTTGCGACCGTCAGCAGGCCAGTAGAGGCCCGCACCGCCAGAGGCCTACGAGGATAATTTGTGGCCCATTTCAAAGAGCAGTACGTGAGCCGATAAAGGCCTACATGTGGACCAACCACAAATCACAATTTGCCATATCAGCACGGATGGTTATAGAAGGCCATCAACTATATATACCAGATGACAATAGCAGAAGGACTTTTTGCCAATTCAAGCACCTGCAGTCTTGCGTGGAGTAGCAGAGCTCTGCTTCCAGGCTAATTGGATGTTAGACCACGTCTTATTCCCAACCTTCTACTTCTCTTCCACTTCTCACGGTAGTGACTTACCGCAGAAAAGAAGTATGCTACGGTCGAATTTCGACAACAAATCAATATATCAATTCTGCTCTCTCTCTACTCTCTCAACTTATAACTCTCTAACCCATCCAAATCTAATCAATTGATTGTTGGGAGATCAAGCGACGACAAAATAATCCCCCACAGTTTCAACCATTGAGTTAAAAGGGCCTTTGTCGATAGAAGGGGTGCAAGTAATACCACCCTTCTTTATTCTCTTTTTCTTTTGGGCAAATTAAACTTTGAGACCCCTCAAGGTTTATGCTTATTGTACTTTCTTCCCTGAGGTTTTTGAAATTATAATTTGACCCCCCATCAGTCATATTTATTTGTTAAACAATTGTTTTAAACATGGTTTATCTAAATACAGAAGTATAATAATGAGTATTCATACTTTTTGTATGCTATAAGTGTAAATTGATTCTTAAAACTCAAAACACGCGATCTAGTGT